>CABHPP010105035.1:0-34088 GCA_902168425.1 Peromyscus attwateri
CTTTAAAGTATGCGTTTCTCACAGTTACTCGATATCTGTCACTCTTAACCAAACCAACCTGACAGAATGAGGATTAGTCAAAATCCGGAGTAGCCGGCTTAGCCCCGAGACCTGGCCACGCCTTTAATACGGCCCTGGGGAGGCAAGGGCAGGCAGCTCTGAGTTCAGGGCCAGCCTGGTCTACACAGCAAGGGCCAGGCCAGCCAGGGTGTGGGTTTGATGTAAATGACTGATAGCCACAAAATATATCGACTCGTAGAAATAACATTACATCAACACAAAAACTCCACTTTAGCAAATCTTTACAGTGTTTGAAGTCCTATATAAACGTCCTTTGTGTGTGAAGTGAAGCAAATAGTACTAACTTTACCGGTCCAGGTCCCAGAAGTTAAATGACTGCTGGACATACTTAGCCTATTGCCTAGTATAGATTAGTTATAGATATTTTCATTTACTTAGAATTTGTTATTTACGTAGAATTTGTATTGGTTGAAGATAATAGTTTTGGAAAACAGGTTGCTGTGTACTTTACAAATGAGTACAATTGCTGGGCGGTGGTGGCGCACGCCTTTAATCCCAGCACTTGGGAGGCAGAGCCAGACGGATCTCTGAGTTCAAGGAAAGGCACAAAGCTACACAAAGAAACTCTGTCTCAAAAAAAAAAAAATGAGTACAATTTAGGGCTGTTCTTTAGGAAGACATCTATTACTATGCAATATAAATCTTTGTTCAATTTACTAGGAATCTAGTTAAAACAGTCCATCAGAAAACCACCGTTCATGCCGGGCGTGATGGCTCACGCCTTTAATCCCAGCACTGGGGAGGCAGAGACAGCTGAATCTCAGAGTTTGAGGCCAGCCTGATCTACAGAGCTAATTCCAGGATAGCCAGGGCTACACACAGAAACCCCGTCTCGGAAAAAAACAAAAAACCTATTAAAATGTTTCAAAAGAGTGAAGATTCCATTGTAGTTTAAAAGAAAATGACTTCATTTTAACTCCTGAGCAAGAGCAATACAAAACAAAAAACAGAAGGGCATTATAGAGGGCTGTCAGGATAACCGGTGAGTAAAGGTGCTTGCTGCCTGATGCTACCTGATGACCTGAGTTGTATACCCCAGGCCCACACGGTGGAAGGCAAGAACCAACTCCTGCAAGTCTTTTTCTGACCATATTCCAAGGGGCATGAATGTAATGTCATTGTAATAATGGGTGAAAGGGACTGATGTCCAATAACTTGGAAAGATGGCACCAAGACTTTTTTTTTAATGTGATGATCTTTTTTATTATTTATTTATTTTTCTATTATCAGCTTGATACAGTACAAATTTTTATCCTAATAGTGAAATGTTTCATTGAGGCTTGCCCAGTAATTGAGTAAAACCAAAACTTATTATAAGCCACAGTCATCCTAGCTATATAGCCTCCCTGGTTCTGTGGGTTGCAGTCTGATTGTTCTTTGCTTTATATCTAGAATCCACTTATGAGTGAGTACATACCATGTTTGTCCTTCTGGGTTTGGGTTACCTCACTCAGGATGATATTTTCTAGTTCCATCGATTTGTCTGCAAATTTCATGCTGTCATTGTTTTTCTCTGCTAAGTAGTACTCCATTGTGTATATGTACCACATTTTCTTAATCCATTCTTCAGTTAATGGGCATCTAGGTTGTTTCCAGGTTCCGTCTATTACGAATAGTGCTGCTATGAACATTGTTGAGCATGTATCTTTGTGGTATGATTGAACATTCCTTGGGTATATGCCCAAGAGTGGTATGGCTGGGTCTTGAGGTAGATCGATTCCCAATTTTCTGAGAAACTGCCATATTGATTTCCACAGTTGTTGTACAAGTTTGCACTCCCACCAACAGTGGAGGAGTGTTCCCTTTGCTCCGCGTCCTCTCCAACATAGACTGTCATTAGTGTTTTTGATCATAGCCATTCTGACAGGTGTAAGGTGGTATCTCAGAGTCGTTTTGATATGCATTTCTCTGATGATTAAGGATGCTGAGTACTTTTTTAAATGTCTTTCAGCCATTTGAGATTCTTCTTTTGAGAATTCTCTGTTTAGCTCTTTAGCCTATTTTTTTTTTTTTTTTTTTTGTTTTTCGAGACAGGGTTTCTCTGTGTAGCTTTGCGCCTTTCCTGGAACTCGCTTGGGAGACCAGGCTGGCCTCGAACTCACAGAGATCCGCCTGCCTCTGTCTCCCGAGTGCTGGGATTAAAGGCGTGCGCCACCACCACCCGGCAAGCCCATTTTTTAATTGGATTGTTCAGTATTTTGATGTCTAACTTTTTGAGTTCTTTATATATTTTGGAGATCAGCCCTCTGTCAGATGTGGGGTTGGTGAAGATCTTTTCCCATTATGTCGTTTGGTCTTATTGACCGTGTCCTTTGCTCTACAAAAGCTTCACATTTTCAGGAGGTCCCATTTATTAATTGTTGTGCTCAGTGTCTGTGCTGCTGGTGTTATATTTAGGAAGTGATCTCCTGTGCCAATGTGTTCAAGAGTACTTCCGACTTTCTCGTCTATCAAGTTGGCACCAAGACTTAAAATCATGTATAATCACTACCTTTGCCTGTTTTTAACATACTGCATTAGGGTTCTCTAAAGTCACAGAACTTAGGCATAAATCTCTCTATATAAATATATGTTTATATATGTATATATACATATGGGAATTTATTGGAATGACTTAGCTGCTTCAGTCTGACAATGGCTAGTTATGAATGGAAAGTCCAAGAATCTAGAAGCTGCTCAGTTCCTCAAGGCTGGGTGTCTCAGCTAGACTGCTGGGATCTTGAAGAAGAAATGGATGGGCTGACAGAGGTGAGGGCAAGCAGGCAAAGAATACCCTCTCCTTCTTCCATTGTCCTTATACTGTAACAGAAGGGGTGGCCCAGACTAAAGGTGTGCCTTTCAGCCTCAACATCTGGATTAAAGACTTATGTTATCCAGCCTTGAAGTATGGATTATAGACATGTGCCATCCAGCTACAAGATCCGGATCAAAGGCATGGTATGTTGTCTTCCTGCCTTAAGATCATTATCACAAGTGTGCCCTCGATTTCTGGATTATAGTTAATTCCAGATAGAGTCACGTTGACAACCAGGAATAGCCATCACACATACCCTCTTGGAAAATGAGATTATCTTTTAAAAAATGTGTGTGCTTGTGTATGTGAGTGTATGGCATGTGTAGGAAGGTGTTCACAGAGGCCAGACGAGAACATCAGATCCCCTGGAGCTGGAGTTACAGATGGGTGTGAGCTGCCTGACGTGGGCTCTTAACCACTGAGCCATGTCTCCAGCATACATTTGCTAATGGAGCCCATGGAGACATGACCATAAATGGCAGAAGTGGAAAGCATGGTCTACTTAGAGTCCCACAGTCTTGTCAGATGGCAAGTTTGGCCAGCACTAACTTAGGCTGGGTTGAGAACTCTACAGCTCCCACATCTTACCAGAAAGAACTGTCAAAAGATGTTTTTGTTGTGAATCCATTTTGTACAAACTTCCAAATGGTAAATGCAATTAGGAATTCAGCCTCCAGGACAGCTTGAGACAGGAAAGGGATGCTCTGTGTGGTGAGGAGAAGCATTGTAGTCACCAGAAATATTTTCTTTGTACATTAGTTTTTTTTAAAAACAATCTATGTAGGCCTTGCTGGCTTCAAACTCAAAGAGTTCTGCCTGCCTCTGCTCCTGAGTGCTGGGATTAAAGTCATGCACCACCATGCCTGACTGTACATTATTCTTCAGGAAGGGAGCTGGTCATCAGGCCTTCTAAGCCACTGAAGTTATTGACATGAACTGGATGCGATTGTCATATTTTTAGGGAGGGATAATTGTGCAAAGGAATCTAGAAAAAACTTCCTGAGAAAAGGGAGCTAAGAGAATCAGGAGGGAGTTGGAATCCACCTGTGATGGCTATTCTTGGCTGTCAAATTCACTATATCTGGAATAAACTACAATCTAGAAATGGAGGGCACCCTTGTGATCTGGATCTTGAGGCAAGAAAACTACATGCCTTTAATCTAGGTCTAGACGTTGGAAGACACAGGCTTTCATCCAGATTTTGAGGTGGGAAGACACACTTTTAATCTGGGCCACATTTTCTGCTGGAAGCCTGTGTAAGGGCAACGGAAGAAGGAAGGATTACTCTTTCTTTGCTTGCTTGCCCTCACCTTGTTAGCACACCCATTCCTTCACTGGCAGTGGAGCCGACTTCTTCAGGATTCCAGCATAGCTGAAGACCAGCTGAGACACCCAGCCTCGTGGGACTTTCCATTCACAGCTAGCCATTGTTTTATGTAGCTAGTCTTTCTCTGTCCCTCCAACCATCTCCCAAATCATGACACAGAGACTTATTAATTATGAAAGCTCGGTTGATAGCTTAGGCTTGTTACTAACTAGTTCTTATAACTTAAATTAACCCATTTCTATTAATTTGGTTTTTGTCTCATTGCTTTATTACCTCATTTCTTTTTTTTTGTTTTGTTTTTTTGTTTTTTTGTTTTTCGAGACAGGGTTTCTCTGTGTAGCTTTGCGCCTTTCCTGGAACTCATTTGGTAGCCCAGGCTGGCCTTGAACTCACAGAGATCCGCCTGCCTCTAGCCTCCTGAGTGCTGGGATTAAAGGCGTGCTCCACCACCGCCCAGCTATATTACCTCATTTCTGTAGTGCCCATACTGCTCACTCTGTGTCTCATGCTTCTCCTTTCTCCTTCCCAGCATCCTCTCTGCCCCCAAAATCCTGCCTAGCTGTTCAGCTTTTTATTAAACCAACCTGAGTGACACATCTTCAAAGTGTACAAAAAGATTATTCCACAACAGTTGAACTGCAGCCTGTAAGTCATTCCAATAAATATACACAGAGAGAGAGACAGAGACAGAGACAGAGAGATTCATTCTATAAGTTTTATGACTCTAGAGAACCCTGACTAATACAGATTTTGGTACCAGAGTGGTTCTAGAAAAACAGAATTATAAGGATGAATCTTTTAAGTATCTGGAATAGGCTTCTTAATTCACCAGCACCTTCAGCTACTAAAGCCTCTCCAGACTCTCTCTGGGAGCTCAGAGAGTACTAGAACCCCATGGTGTAAACTATATTTCAGACTTAAAAAGATAAACGTCTTTGATTATCTTGATTCGTCAATAGTAAATGGTAATGGATTTAGTGGCATTATATTTGAACTTTTGACAGTTTGGGGGGGAAATAAGGAAAATGATGCTGCTGGTTGGTTGCTCTTAATATCTCTGGATAAATTGTTAAAGGATAGGAATGAGATCTATGATAAAATTAACCAACTTCAGAATACAGTGAAGGACAACAGTGACCTTAGTGATAAAACTGACCGGCTCCAGGTGCAAATAAACAGTTTAAAGGTTTCTAAGTGTGCTCTGGAAGGGAATTTTCCCCTCAGCAGCCACAGAGCTCGAGTTTCAGAAAATCAAACTGAAGCCCTCATAATGTTATCTGAACTACAGCAAAAATTCAAGCCTCAGAAGGTGTCAGTGTTTAAAGTAAGGGCCTTAATTGGTAAAGACTGGAATCCTGTAACTCAGGACAGGCGTGCGTGGGAGGACCCTGTTGAAGCTGAGAATTTTGAACCCTCAGATTCTCAAGGGTTTATCTCATCTGAGGAAGTAGTACCCTCAGTCCTACTCCTTAAAATATTGCCCTTTTAACCTTCCACTGAGGAAATTAATCCTTCAGTGTCTGCTAAGCCAGCAGTGACTTTTTCTGAAGGAAATGCCATGCAAAACAACACCGATGTCCCTCAAGGCCCACCAATAGTTGCCTCTAGACCTATAACCAGACTCAGGCAGAGCAGGCCCCTAGAGAGGAGGTAGAAAGTGTAGTCCATGAAGAAGTGCACTACACTACTAAGGAGCTTAATGATTTTGCTGATTTGTCCAAGTACAAGTCTGGAGAATACGTGTGGGAATGGATTTTAAGGGTGAGTGATAATGGTGGAAGGAACATAAACTAGATCGTGCTAGGTTTATTGATATGAGATCTCTGAGTGGAGATTCTATGTTTGATATGGAAGCTCACAGTTAAAAATGTGAAAAGTTGCTGGGCGTTGGTGGCGCATGCCTTTAATCCCAGCACTCGGGAGGCAGAGGCAGGCGGATCTCTGTGAGTTCAAGGCCAGCCTGGGCTACCAAGTGAGCTCCAGGAAAGGCGCAAAGCTACACAGAGAAACCCTGTCTCGAAAAAAACCAAAAAAAAAAAAATGTGAAAAGTTTGTTTGAATGATTGGCTGAAGCGTTTATCAAAAGATGGCCTACTGAAAAGGAGTTGGAGATGCCTGGTATCCCTTGGCTTAGTGTTGGTGAAGGGATTGAAGGCTCAGGGAATTGCAGTGCTAGAGTGGGTGCTCTGTATGAAACCTAACCTCCATAATGGGAAGACCCAGAAGATAAGGCCTTCAGGAATCCATTAGATGAAATTTGGTGAGAGGGGGTACCAGCACATTTTGTTGTCTCCATTTCCCTTGTGCCAGACCAGGCAGTGGTGGCACACACATTTAATCCTAGCACTCAGGAGGCAGAGATCTATCTGGATCTCTGTGAGTTCAAAGCCACCCTGGACTACATGGGATTAATCCAGCCTAAAAGAGGAACAGAGCCAGGCAGTGGTGGCACTCGCCTTTAATCCTAGTACTTGGGAGTCACACGCCTTTAATCCTAGCACTAGGAAGGTTGAGACAGAGAATGATATGGCTGTGTGGAGAAAGGCATATAAGGCAGGAGCAGACAGGAACTCAGCCTCTTTCAGCTGAGGACTCAGAAGCATTCAGTCTGAGGATTTGTGGAGACAGAATCTCGCCTCCCTTTAGGCCTGAGGATTCAGTAGTGGTGAGAAGTTTCTCTAGTGGCTTGTTCCTTTGTCTCTCTGATCTTTCAGCATTTACCCCAATATCTGGCTCCAGATTTTTATTATAAGACCAATTGGGATTTGTGCTATACTTCCCCAGAGGGACTACAGTCTTTTACAAGGGTAACTGTACACGGGGTGTGGGGGGGGGACCATCAGATTTTCTGGCATCTGTAGGATACTGGTTCTGAATTAACATTGATTCCAGGAGATCCCAAGAAACACTGTGGCCCTCCAGTTTAAGTAGGCGCTTATGGAGGCCAGGTGATAATGGAGTTTTGACTGATGTATGACTCACAGTAGGCCCAGTAGGTTCCTGAACTCATCCTGTGATTATTTCCCCAGTTCCAGAGTGTATAACTGGGATAGACATATTTAGAGTTGGCAGAGTTCTCACATTGGTTCCCTGACCTGTGGAGTGAGGACTGTTATGGTTGGGAAGGCTAAATAGAAGCCTTTAGAGTGGCCTCTTCCAGGGAAAATAGTGAATCAAAAACAGTACCACATCCTTGGAGGAACTGCAGAAATGAGTGCCACCATCAAGGACTTGAAAGATGCAGGGGACATCTCCCTTCAACTCTCCATCTGTCCAGTGCAGGAGACAGATGGAGTGGAGAACGGCAGCTGACTACAGAAAACTCCATTAGCTACTAACTCCAGTTGCAGCTGCTGTACCAAATGTAGGGCCCTTAGTTGAGCAAAAGAGACCTCAAAGCCCACCCCCACAGTGACACACTTCCTCCAACAAGGCCACGTTTCCTAATAGTGCCACTCCTTATGAGCTTATGGCGGTACCACATTCCACTCCCTGTAGCCAGAAGTTTCTCCAGTCCTGCCCAGCCCAGCAGTTGGGATGAATCTCTCCCTCCTGAGTCCCACAGCCACTTGGTCCCACAGGCTGACATCTCTCCTGACTCACCCTTCTTTGTCTCATCTTCAGTTCAAATGTACCGCCTAACCTTATCCTGCCCTGCCATAGGCCAATGCAGCTTTATCAACCAATCAGAGCAACACATATTCATAGTGTACAGAAAGACATCCCACAGCAACTCCCTGGCCCCATAAGCTTGTAACCATATCATAGTGCAAAACGCATTTAGTCCAACTTCAAAGGTCCCCATAGTCTATCACAGTCTCAACAATAAAGGCCAAAGTTTAAAGTCACTTCTGAGATTCATGCAATCTCTTAACTGTAATCCCCTATAAAGTCAAAATAAAAAAAATAGATCATATACTTCCACCATACAATGGCACAGGCTATACATTACTGTTCCAAAATGCAGGGAAGGGAGCACAGTGAGGAAATAGTGGACCAAGGGAAGACTGAAAACCAGTCAGGCAAACTCCAAACTCTGCATCTCCACGTCTGATGTCAAAATGCTCTTTAGATCTCCAACTCCTTTCAGCTTTGTTGACTGCAACACACTTCTTTCTCTTGGGCTGGTTCTACTCCCTGACAGTAGCTTTCCTCAGCAGGTATCCCATGGCTCTTGAATCTCCAGCATCTTGGGGTCTCCAAGGCAATCCAGGTCTGAGATTCACAGCTTTAGGCAATGACCTCTCTAGGCCTCCATTCAGGGACACCACTGACACATGCCTGGCCTTAGTGGCTTTCCTTAGTTGTGAAGACAAATTCCATAGCCCCTTTCTTCTGTCCTTAACTACAGAACCACATAGCTAAAGCTGTCAAGTTCTGCTGCTTACTGGGGCTTGAACATGGCCCCCTTGTTCAATTACATCTTCACCAACTTTCTGTTTTAAATGGGTTCCTTCACTGTCTAATCTTGGTTATCCTGAGACTTGAATCTGTATACCAGGCTGGCCTCAAACTCAGAGAGTTTGAACCTCTGCCTCCAGAGTGTTGGGATTAAAGGCATGCACCACCACACCTATCTCTAAGCTTTTCTTTAATTCCTTTTCACAAGTTGCAAACTTAGCTGGGTGGGATCTTGCCCTGAGGTCACCACTCTCTTTATTTCATTTCTTAATATTTTTATTTCCTTGAACACAGGATTTAGCTCCATTCCAACTTCCTAGTGCTCCTTTTCTCCTCAAATTGTACATTTTGTATTTTTCCTTGCTCAGCATGCTCCTTCTCATTATAAATCTAAGCATGAACACTAGTGTGTATATGAGGCAGTTTTGAGAGTTTCTCTCTATTTCCAATGGAATTAATACAAATCTCTTTAGCCTTAGGCAGACTCTGCACAAGGGCAAAAAGCAGCCACATTCTTCACCAAAATATCACAAGAATAATCTTTAGGCTACATATTAATATTCTTCTCTGAAACCTCTTGAGCCAGCACCCCATCCCCAGTTCATCAAATCACACTCAGCACCACTGTCTTCTGTGCTCCTACTGATATGGCCCATTAAGCAGCACTTAAAGCATTCCACTGCCTTCCTCATCCACAGTCCTGAGGTCCACAGTCCTTCAAACAAAAGCACGGTTAGACCTATCACAGTAATACCACAGTCCCTGGTACCAACTTCTGCCTTAGTAAGGGTTTCTGTTGCTATGAAGAGACACCATGACCACAGCATTTTTTTTTAAGGAAAACATTTAATTGGGGTGGCTTACAGTTTCAGAGGTTCAGTCCATTATCATCATGGTGGGACATGGTGGCATGCAGGCAGACATGGTGCTGGAAACAGAGCTGAGAGTGGAGAAGGAGCTACATCTTGATCCTGCAGGTAACAGGAAGTGGTCTGAGACACTGAGTGTAACTTAAGCGAAGGAGACCTCAAAGCCTGCCTCCACAGTGACACACTTCCTCCAATAAGGCCACACCTACTCCAACAAGGCCACACCTCCTAATAATGCCACTCTCTATGAGCTTATGGGGACCAATTACATTCAAACTATGGGAAGTGGGAAGGATTTTGACCTCAAGAACATTATTTTGTGCCAAGGATGTTAGCAAATGTCACTTATCCCAGTATTTGGAAGGCCGAGGCCTTTGATCCATCAGTCACTTATTTCTCACTTCTAACCAGTTCATTGATCACAGTTTAGTATCTTTCTGAACAAAACAAAAACCTACTTCCTTTAATGACATATTCATCTTTTATACACTTTCTGTTCGTAGCTGACCTTAGTTTTTTGTTTGTTTGTTTTTTTATTTTGGTTTTTGGTTTTTCAAGACAGGGTTTCTCTGTGTAGCTTTGAGCCTTTCCTGGAACTCGCTTGGTAGCCCAGGCTAGCCTCAAACTCACAGAGATCTGCCTGGCTCTGCCTCCCGAGTACTGGGATTAAAGGCATGCGCCACCACTGCTCGGCTTAGTTTTTTTTTTTTTAATTGACCTTTAGTGTGTGTGTATGTGTGTGCATGTGTGTGCATGTGGAGACCAGAGGACACCCTGTATGAGTTAGTTCTCTCCTCCCACCACGTGGGTTCTGAGAGGCCTAGTGGTGAGCATCTTTCCCAGATGAGCCACCTCCATGGCCCTGGGCTTTTCTTTCTCTCTGTGAACTTTGCAGATCCCCCCTTGATTCCTTCACCCACTACAGTACTGTTTTCCTCACTTCCACTCAAACTGCCCTGTCAACAGTCGTTGATGACCCACTGTGGTTTGACAAATCCAGCGGTCTTTTTCGGATCCATTTGACTCAACATTTGCAGAAGCTGTCTGCACACATCCAGCTGTTGGAAGCTCCAGAGCATAGCTCTTCTCCAGTAGTCCCTCCTGTCCACCAGCTTGGGCCAGGTACCCTCCTTTGTGCTGTATTCTTTTCTTTTTTCAAGATGGGGTTTCTCTGTAACCCTGGCTGTCCTAGAATTAGCTCTGTAGACCAGGCTGGCCTTGAACTCATAGAGATCCACCTGCCTTTGCCTCCCATGTGCTGGGATTAAAGGTATGTGCCACAACTGTCCAGCTCTTTATTCTGACCACTCCCCTGACATTACATTTCCTGTCTTATATTAAATTGTTTTGTTCGCTAGCTGCCTCCTGAAATAAAATTCTAATGTGCCCCAAAAGGGAGTATATGCCATGTTTATGTGTGTCACTACTTCCTAACACAAAGCCAGGCAAATTCACAGTTATAGATTTGGTGTTTTGTTTTGTTTACGTAACCTCAAAAAGGCCAGCCAGGTTTTTAATTAATCATGCAAATAGGTTACTAGGGAGATCTCAACTTGTTACCCTAGGACTGTGTGCACACCAGAGTCCCTGGCCTGCTCGCCCAGTTGACTTTTTTATCCACTAGCTGTTGTAAGAGGCACATCTTAAAATCCTGTCTGAGCTCTTGGTTCTGGTTCTAGGCATGAAGGTAATAAATAGATTTTTAATATGCAGCCAGGCAAGGAAGGACTACTGAATGAAAATTGTTTTTGGACCTCAACAACTGAAGTCACAGTACAATGGTGATCCTAATATGTTCTGACTCCCTCCAGGGGCAACCAGACAACCTCTCTGTCTAGCAGGAGGACGCCTCTGATAGAGGAAACCAAAGCTGTAAGTAGAAGGCAGGAGACAGAATATTTGCCAATTTTCTCTGCCTTTTTTATGTACTTCTCTACTCTCTCTCTCTCTCTCTCTCTCTCTCTCTCTCTCTCTCTCTCTCAAATGCTGCCTATGTTTATCTGGCTTGCTTGTGTTATCTAATTTTAAATTGCAAGCTGTGGGATGGACTAATATTTTTATATGTGCAGCATCTCACTGTAGGTACCCAAGCATGTTAATGACATCAACGTCATTCAATTAACCTGCTTCATTTAATGAATAAATTCTAAGGCTCTGTAGAGAACCCATTCACTAGAACTTCACTAGAAATGTAGAAATGACTTCAGGCTTATCCAGGATATATTCAGAATACATGCACACTAATTTATAGTATTGTGCCATGAAACTCAAATAGAAGTTGGCTGGACTTTTAAGATCTTTAGGTAGTATTGACTAATGTATTAGAAATGGACAATAAATTAATATAGCAGCCCTCTCTCTAATTAAGGGGTATACTTTCTGTTGATCCTTGAAATAAAAAAAATACTATGTTAAATAGAAACATGTTACATGTTTCAGAAATCTGGCTATTTATTTTGTTGCTGTTTGGGGTTGGTAAGGAACAGCATTTACTCCCAATTTATAAATTGTCATGCCCATGGTCAGGATTTCCTATGGATCTCATTCAGATTTTATTTCCTTCCATATGCAATACGTATGATGCAAGCTAGAATGCAGAAAGGAAGATATGTATAATATGATACATATATAATAATGTATATATAGTGTATGCGCACACACATATAAATGTGTACACACATATTCACTCACACACATATGTGTACATACACACATATGTACACACACATACACACACACACACACACACACACACACACACACACACACTGGGCCTTTCCCTGGAATGTATGTACATCAGAGGATATAATCTGACATTAGTTCTTAGAAAGTGACTATCAAGCAGGAAGATCTAGATCCTGAAACAGAGACCCATTCAGGGTCTTCTACACACTCAGAAACAGTATTGCCTGGAGGAGTAGTTATGGATTGTCATAGGGGAGAAGAAGAAACTCGCAGGAATCTCAGAATGCCAAGAATTCTCAGGCAGAGCTCTGGAGGTTAAATCTGTATTCTGTTACACTGGTTAACATGACTGGGTTACTACTGTCCCCTCAGCAGAGTTACTGTGCGACTGTGTGATGTATGAGCCGTTGGAAGCTCCACCTCATCCCCTCCCTCTCCAAACCTGCCCCTCAGAAAGCACACCAAGTAGCAGCTCCTCCACCAGAGCTACTCAAGACCCCTCCTACAGGGTATTTAAGCTACGGTCCATAGACCTGCCATGTGATTTCTCTTCCTTCCTCTCCCTGAGATCACCTGGGAATGCTTTGCTCAGATTAAACATGGTTTTATTAATTCGGCTTGGTTTGGCTTATTGCATCGGTGGAGAAACCCACTGTGGGGATTCAAAATACTTATCAATGTGTAATACAGGCCCTTACTGAGTGCCTCTCATTGATTTGACAGGTTCCAAATTCAAATTTGAGTCAGAAACACTAGACGGAGGCACACACACAGCTGTTAGGCTCCTAAACTAGCCTGCAGGATGGAAAAGTGTACCACTTGCCAGCCTCTGTGGTTCTGGTGTGGCCAACAGCAGAGGTGCATCACAAAACCACTGCCTATCTATCCCGGGCAGAGTTCGATGTGAGACTCCTCCAAGGTGGAGGATTCCCGGTTCCATCATAAGAAGTGCCTGGGGGTAAAGTGTGAGGAACAACAAAACTCCATTTCAGTCCCCTGAATACATTTTATTAATGGCTAATGTTTACTGAGCACAGCAATGTATTGAACTTCAGCTGATTTTATTGCTTCTTTACAGCCCTTTATCAGACAGGAAACCATGAAATTGCCAGTAAATAAACTGAGGCTTAACAAGTAGAAACACTTTGATGCCTGAGTTTCAAGGGATGAAGTCTTTGATGTGGGGACTAAGGACAGACCTCTGTTTAGAATGATGAAGAGGGAGGGCCTGGAGGGGAAATAACTTCCAGAGAGTTCTGGAGATAGAACTAAGCATTGGGTTGCTGAAGGGGGTCAAAGGCCCATGGTGGCAACATGGCACCCCAAAACTGGGTGGAGTAGGGTAGGCAGTGACCAATACAAGAAGAAGCAGATCCAGGCTTGGAAATGGAAGGACAGACGGCAGCTCGAACAAGAGGACACTCAGGACCTAATCTCTTGTCCTGGTGGTTTTTTTCCATAAGGTTCTTCTGGTGGCGATGTCAAAGCACTGGATTTGAGAAATGAGGGACAAAAGAAGACCAATTAAAATATTCCTGGAAAGGTGTTACTTCACTCTTCCTGGAAGTGAAGGCAATAAAGATGAGACCTTCCTGTCTGGGGAGAGGGAGGACTCCAGGCTTATTCAGGGAGGCAGCTTCTTTTTCCTGCTCTAAAACTAAAACACTAGCGTGTAGCTCTTTATTCAGAGGATATTGACCCAGCACTCGGGAGGAAGAGGCAGGCAGATCTCTGGGAGTTCGGGGCCAGCCTGCTCTATATAATGAGTTCCAGGACAGCCTGGGCTACAAAGTGAGACCCTGCCTCTAAACAACCAAAGCAAAACAAAAGGATATTGGATGGTGTGATCCTTGCAGTCATTACAAATCAGGTATTGCGTGCCATTAGCCTATAAAACGGTAAAGTCTGCAGCCCTTTGTCTCCAGGAAGCTAACTTTTAGGACCCGGGAAGAGCGGCTCTGCCTCTGCTTTCTATGTTTTGTTTCCTTTTGCTATGGCCCAAGCTGACCTGGAATGCAGGGTAATCCTCCTGCCTCAGCCTCCCAAATTCTGGGGTTATGGGCATGTTCCTTAGGCTCATGCAATTTTGAGCAGCTGTTTTAAATAGTGATTTTTATTGTTGATGTGTTCAAATGCAGGAATCATTTTCATGAGTATTTTTTCTTAAGTTAGCCCTCAATAGTGGCTAATTACAATTCAGTAAAGGTGTGTTTTGTTGTTTTGAGAGCTGAGGAACCAAAGCTGTGGAAACTGATGGTGTAGCCCTGAGGCACTGTATCTCAGTTAGTAGTGGCCTCCTCCAGGCTGCAGCTCAGGTAGGTGACTGAAGGACAGTATTCTCTGTTGGGGACTGAAGTTGGTCTTTAGATGTACATGTATAGGCTTTCCCCATTCCATATAAACTGATGGGTGATGTGCTAAATACCTTCAGACATTTCAGAAGCAAAAAAAAAAAAAAAAAAAAAGGTAAGAGAATCCTGTTTTTAAATGTAAAATTATCGAATTCACCTGTCTTTTTTCTTTAACCATATGGATTAAGTGTGTACGTGTGGGTATGCATGCACAGGTGTGTGTGTGCACATGTGTGCAGAGGTCTAAGGTGTAGTTCCTTAGGTACCATCCACCTTTTGTTTTCAGTCTTTCGCTGGCCTGGAACTTGACAAGTAAGCTGGGCCTTGTCTTTCCTTTTTTTTTTTTTTTTTTTTTTTTTTTAATTTCCCTTTCTTTTGGGTTGTTTAGACAAGGTCTTACTCTGTAGCCCAAGGAGAACTTGTCCTAAGGGAACTCACTACATAGCCCCAGGCCAGCTTCTACTTGACAGTGATCTTCCTGCCTCAGTCTCCTGGAGTCTAGGATCATGGGTATAAGCCATCATCTGGGTGGAATTTAAAAAATTTTAATAACACATTCTAAAATTCTCTAGAAAATGTGATGACCTGAACTTCCTTAGAGACTAGGATGTATCTCCAATGACATAGATCTCGTTAGGTGAGAGCAATCAGAGTTGACCAGTTTGGGGAGGGGCTTGCGTCTAAGCATCGAGAGGCTATTCAGTGTAGAGGACCCATGAATGTCCTCTACACTGAATGCCCACTGTAGAGATGCTTAGGTGGTGCGATGTCATATGATGCTGTCAGTCTAAAGGGCCCACAGACAAGATTGCCACAGATGCAGTAAATGGAACTGCCATCCTAAGCAATAGCTCTCACTTCAAAGAAAGAAAAGACCTGGTTTATCCGGAGCAAAGGATGAGCGGCCATGGCCTGGGGATATTTATTTCAATCTCCCCAAACCTAATGTTTCAAGGAAGAAGCAGCTTCATGGAGTTTTTATAGTAGCAGAACAGAAAAAGTTATAAATCAAGGCGTCTTAGAGCTGTGTTGCAGGAAACATGAGGGGCCCACGGCAGCAAGTGTCTCTCCTGTAGGTCTCAGATGTTAGCTAACGGCACTCTTAGCTTTTCCATGGGGAGAATAGGGTTTTGTTAAGTTAATACATTCCAAGGGTTTTTATTTGTTTAGTCCAGATGTCAGGTTTGATGCTGAGGTGATCAAAGGCTCTTCAGGAAGCTAAAGAAAGCTCCAAAGAAACCATAGCTGTGCATTCTGGTCAGCAGCTTCTCAGCTCTGCACAGCCACTGAGGTTTGCTCAGCCTGTCAGCAGGTCCGGGCAGCTTCTCTCCAGGCTTCTCACATTCGCCTCTTGAGAAACTAGGGTTTTTGTTTGTTTTTGTTTTTTCAAATGTAAGATGTCTTATTGAGAGATTGTAGATACGCTATCTTGGCATTCTCTTTTAAAAATATATATTTTTTTTTATTTCTGGGTGGGGTGGTGCATGCCTGCAGGCAGTCCCAGCACTGAGGAGGCTGAGGTGGTCTGAATAAAAATGGCCCTCATAGGCTCATATATTTGTTAGGATGCATGGCCTCGTTGGAGGAAGTGTATCACTGGTGGGCTTTGAGGTTTCAAAAGCCCAAGCCAGGCCTGGGGTCAGCGCTCTCTCTCTCTCTCTCTCTCTCTGCCTGTGGACCAGGCTGTAGCTCTCAACTACTTCAGCTACTGCCCCAGCACCATGCCATGCTCCCTGCCATGATGATAACGCACTGAGCCTCTGAAGCTGTAAGCAGCCCCCAGTTAATGTTCTCCTTTATACGAGTTTTCTTGGTCATGGTGTCTCTTCACAGCAGCAGAACTGTGACTAAGACAGAGGAGGATTACAGTGAGTTCAGGGCTAGCCTGGTCTACATAGTAAGTTCTGGGCTAGCCAGGGCTACATAGTGAGAGCCTGCCTCAAAAGTACTTTTTTAATATAAAAAGAAATAAACACTATTTTTTTCTGTGACCAGGAACTAGTGTCACTAAATTATTAAAATAATTTTGATTAAAGGATTTTAAATCTAGACTATATAATGAGAAATGCCCTGGACAGGGGCCTGCACAGACCTGTTTCCATAATCACTTCATACAAGCTTATGAAGACAAGGCAGTTAGCCAGCATTTACCCATCATACATTTTCTTGCTCAGCCTATGAGTGGCCCATGGAAAGACTTCTAGACAGAGCTTGTTCTTACCTTGCTGGTTTCCTAGAAGAAAAATACAAAATAAAGTAATGAATGTGTTTTAGAAGCTGCCTAGTTGTTAGTAACAGACCTGGAACTGATCTCCCCTCTGACAAGCAGGTCACTTCTGACTCACATCTACTGCTTGGAGCTCTACTGAGGCCTAACTCAGAGGCAACACTATCGACCGTGAAAGTGAGTGTGGTTCTAGTGGCCTGGTGCTGGGTCCAGCTTCACCACGGCCTGTCCTGAGCTGATGGGTCACAGGGCCCTGTGAATGGTGGCAACTGTTACATTAGGGACACCCAGCCAAGTGTGTCAGTTGTATTTCATTGAAATTTGAGTTTAGGGGGAAAAAAACCCTTAGCTCTTAAGCCATAGCTGCCCATGCCTGTGCCAGAGCAAAATGATGGGGGGGGGGGTGTTTGTGTAGGCATCCATCCACCACATGTCTGCTCAGAAATTGAATACTGGGTGCTTTTATTGCCTCTCAAAATGTTGTTCTAGTGAGTCATTTCAGGAAAATTAGTGCTGGAATATATTTAACTTATTTGACTTCAGAGCTTCTCTGCGTTAATTAGCTAAGCCGACAACAAGCTAGCTAATAAATGTCACGTGATGCGGCTACGTCCTAAGTCTGTGCTAATAGTTAGCCATTAGTCACGTGAGTCCATGGCTAGATGGATCTGGAAATGTGGTACTGTAACACAGGACCAGAATGTTTTATTAAATTTATGTCTAGAGTAAGGAAGAGCCCGGCATAGAGGCTCACACCTGGAGTCCTGGTGCTCAGGAGCCGCGGCAGGAGGAACAAATGCCAGCCTGAGGCAGACCCTGTCTCAGAAGAAAACAGTTCAAGACAGCAGCCAGCCGGATGGCCCAGCCTGCTGCCCAGCCTGCTGCCCAGCCTGCTGCCCTGAGTTCAGTCCACAGGTACGTACATATGGTGGAAGGTGAGAATCGACTCCAACAACTTTCCTAACCTCTGTGTCCCCTCCAAAGAAAACCCTGAACCATTAGAATTCAAAACAAAGCAACAAGAATACACACTAAAACGACATCAAATCTACACAAGAATTCTGTTCCGCCCTACCCACCACAGACCCACCAGCTACCCACGGTCTTCACTGTAGATATGAACAGCCATTGTTGGACATGATGCTTCCTTTTTTTCTGCTCATGTGTTTTGGGGAGAATCACCGTGCCAGTTCACGGATCCTTCTTCTTTAAAGGATGCTGAAAGGTGGCATGCCTGCCGTCTCGGCAGCTAATGAGCTAGCTTGCATTTGGAATGTCAGGAATCCTAATTTCGTAGTCGGTAATGATAGCAGTAGGTTGGACCTATGACATTGTAACTAGAAGTGTTAGGCCTGCTCCTTTCTTTAAAACATGTTGAATAAAATCTGGCTAAGGTTTGTGAAGTGACAGAAGCTGTTGTAACACTGAAAGTGTGTGTGTCTGAGTGTGTGTGTGTGAGTGTGTGTGTGAGTATGTGTGTGAGAGTGTGTGAGTGTTTGTGAGAGTGTGTGAGTGTGTGTGTGTGTGTGAGTGTGTGTCAGTGTGTGTGTGTGTGTGTGTGTGTGTGTGTGAGTGTGTGTGTGTGTGTATGCACATATTTATGTGCCGGTGTGCACACCTGTGTAAGGAGAGGCCAGAGGAGGACATCAGTGTTCCTGCTCTGTCACTTCCTGCCTTGTTTCCTTCACTGAACCCAGAGCTGAGTTTGGTGGCCAGCAAGCCCTACCGATCCTCCTGCCTCTGCCCTTCACATCCCTTGAGTTACAGGTGCACAGCCATACCCAGGTTTATGGGGGAGCTGGGGTCCGAACACATGACCTCACACTGGTGCAGCAAGAGCTCTCGCCCACCAGGCCATCTCTCCACCCAGCTGAATATGATTTTTTTTTTGAGAAAAAAGACACAATATTAGTTTCAATAATATATGAGCCCCTTGATTGCCTTTTATGCTGTATACAGAATCGCCCCAGATGCTTCACCCAGGGCCTGCCAGGCTTTTCATGGCTTGGCTGTGGACTTCTGTTTTTCATTTTGTAGATTTAATTTAATTACATGTCCCCCTTCCCTTTCCTCCTTCCAAACCCTCTCATCTGCCCCTCCTGCTCCCTTCAAACCCATGGCCTCTTTTCTCATCGATTATTATTGCATACATATATATTAGCGTATACTTACAGATTCCTAAATATAACCTGTCGAGTCCACATAATGTTCCTGTATGTGTGTTTTCACATACAGGCCCTGGACAACGAATTGTGGTGCTCTTCCCTGGTGAGGCCACCTCTTCCTCTTTACTTGGTTGCCTGTAGTTCTTTGTGTAGTTGAGTGAAGCTGATGTTACTAGGAGACACAATGTCACAGCAAAGTCCCCGAGCCTCTGGCTCTCCCAATCTCTCTGCCTCCTCTTCTGCAGTGTTCCCTGAGCCTTAGGTGTGGGGGTGTTTTGTAGGTGGATCCACTGGGCCTGGGTAGCTGCGGACTTGCCAATCACCAGGCGTCCTCGCCTGGCCACAGGTCTCTGCCTTCACTCCCTTTCAGCTGGGCTTCTCCTTCCAGCAGCTTCTGTACAGCCCTCTGCTTCCTCTGCAACCCAAGTTCAAATGTCACCTCCTCCTTCACTCTACCCTGCATGCCCCGATCACACTAACCACACCCCACACACTGCCCCTCTCTTCCTAGCACTTCCTGCTTGTTTACGTGTCCCTGCTGTTGGAAGGTGAGATGTCTAAGAACTGCAACTCGACTTGTCTTCGCTGGTGTGTCTCCAGGGCCCAAGACAATGCTTGAAGTACAGTGTGTATACAACTGATATTTGCTACAACAAAAACTGTTTATGACCCAATAAATATTGAATGTATTTCAAATATAGGAGCCAGGACGTGATGCAGTGTAGGGAAATACCATGCCTTACAGAGCTCCCCATGGTTCTGTGGGGAAAGACACTGGGCCTGACCTGAATTTGACCAACATCATGGAGGGAGGGAATTGACCACTGCACGCTGTCTTGCGACCTCCACACGCACGGTGTTCCAAGCACACACAGACATGGACACAATGAACACATTCTAAAGTGTTTAAAGAGCCCTTTGAACTGAGTGATTTCTTCTATTCTGCTCACACGGACAGTCGCATTGGTCTCTAACTGAGATGTGTTCAAGTCACGTGTGCTCCTTACGTCTGCTGTGACTTGCCTTTTAGGAAGGGGTGCGGCTTATGCCATCGTGGAATGAGCTCTTCCTCTGAGTCAGGAAGCCAACAGGTATTGGTATTTGCATTCTGCATTTATTAGTCAACCGCTTGCCTCATCATCCTTGAAATACATGCGTTTATGAGAGCCCTAAAGTTTGTTAACAGTTTTTATTGGTGTCCGTTTATTTGATCTTCCCCATTCCTCTGCTGTGTAAAGCCTCTGATGGCCATTCTCCCGGGGAGGTTGTGAACAGGGGTTGGGTGAGATTTCATTTTACTTACACAACTGGTAGAGACAGAAGTAGCAGCCAGCCTGGTGGTGCACGTCTGCTATCCCAGCACCTGGACAAAGGCAAGGTCAGGAGTTCAAGACTGGCTTCACCTACAGAAGGAGTTGACGGCTAGCCTGGGCTACATGAGACTCGGTCTCAAAAAAAGAGGGAAGGGGAAAGAGAGAGAGATAAAAGAAGAGAGAGAGGAAGAAAGAGTGAGAGAGAGTATATGAGCTTCCTCTTCAAGTCCCGGTCCTCAACACTGTCAGTCCCATCATGGCCCTCTTACACTGTATTTGATTAAAACTTTACAGCCTACAAAGTACTTTCACACAAACCATTTCCTTTGATCCTCTAAACAATCCTGTGGTTGGCAAAGCAGGAAAAATTCTTTCCTAAAAATATTTATACCATCTCTTTGAGAAGACATACACACACAAGAGCAATGATACTGTTCCTGAGTAGTAATACAAGCAAGCCAAAAGCAATTACACAGGTGTGCATGGATGCAGAAGAGACTGAATTGTAGATGGCCAAATGAAACATCTGACAAAGCAAGAGTCTAGGCTTGAGGTCGAGGGAAGAAAAGGGTCAGAGTCTTCTAGACAGAGAGCGTGGGCCATGGAAGACATGCTCGTTGGCACAGCCCATGTGAAGAATGTGGGCCGTAAGCCAGCTCGACAGCAAGAGAGGGCAGCATTAAGAAGTAAAGATGAGGATGTGGAAGGAGGTGCACTTCCGGTCACTGAGTGTCAAGGGGAGCTTAGGTTTTCTTTGACCTATGTTAGGAGCCACAAAAACTTGTACAAATAAAATGCTAGAGATCATTAAAATATTAGAGGTCAAGCAAGATGGCACACACCTATAGTCCCTGCACTTGAGGGAGTGAGGCAGGAGGATCCTGTGAGTCCAACTCTAGCCTGGGATACACAGTAAGGCCCTATCTCCCCCAAAAATATTAGACACGGAGACAAAGTCTGATGAAGTTTTGGTGGAAAGCCATCAAGACTGTTGCACGGTCTGGGGAGGTGGCTCAGCTCACAAGGTGCTTTCTGTGGAAGCGTAAGGACCTAAGTTGGGTCCCCAACCCCTGCATAAAAGGCTATTTGCAGTCATGCATATCTGTCATTCCAGACAGGGGTGGAGATGGGCACATCTTTAGAACTCAATGGCTAACCAGCCTAGCCGAATCCATGAGCTCCAAGTTTGGTGAGAGACCCTGTTTCAAGAAATAAGCAACTGAGGAGGACACTCAACCCTGACCTCTGGTCTACACACACACACACACACACACACACACACACACACACGACTAGTGCAACAGTCGTCTGTGATGTGTCTGGCATAAAGCACGTGGCCATAGATGACATGTCAACTGGAAGAGTAGATCTAACACAGAAAGACTCGTCAGGGCTAGACCGGCCTAAAGTAAGGGAGAGGGAGGAAAGAGGGGGTGACGGTAAGGCTTCCGCCTGGTGGGTTGGGTGACTGGTCCAATAACTACGTTATTTCTGAACGAAAGCCTTTTGGTTGGGGTGGGAGTGAAAAGATTGAGTTAAGGAGATAATGAAATGCAAAATGGGTGTAAGCACATGGAGCCCAGGCGTGACAAGGAAATGGGTCTGGAGAGCTGAGGTGTCCGAGTTCATGTTGTGTGTTCAACCGAATCTCTCCCTCTCCTCCCGGCTCTGTACCTTAGCTGGCCATTTGTCTGCCCACGGTCCTTCCTTAGCAATTCGCTGTGAGAAATCTGTTCTTAAAGGTTTAACTGTTTCCTTGTGAATTTCCTGTATGGTAGTATTAAAAAAAAAAAAAGGAAAAAATCTTTAGAAACCAGTAAAGACTTTCAGCCTGAAGTAGTTATTTGGAAGTTGTTTGTGTTTTTTAAAATTAATATTTATTACTTTTAAATTCAAAATCTCAAGCTTTTACATTAAACATATCTACTTACTATTCTACTTATAAGCCTAACAAATTGATATCTGATACACTTAATCATTTTAAACAGCATTTATTAATTTAATAATTTGACTATTTTTTTCAAACATGCCAATTTTTCTGATTAGCAAATCTTCTCAAATTATAAAGTAATTCTCATTAAGCTAATAAATTAGCTAGGCAGGGTGGCACATGCCTGTAAGCCCAGTACTCTGGAGCCTGAGGCGAGGATCATGAAAATCAGAGGCCAGCTGTGGCTAAATGAGACCCTCCCTGTCTCAACAAAACAAAATAAAGGAGCTGGCGAGATGGCTCCGCGGGAGAGTGACTGTCCTGTAAGCGTGGGGACCTGAGCTTAAAGCCCCGGGGCCCACGTAAAGCCAGGCACGGCTACCAACATCTGTAACCTAAGCACTGTGGCTGGAGGAGGACTGCTCAGGCGTGCTGGCTGCCCGCCGAGGAGCGGAGCGGGTTCAACGAGAGATCCCGCCTCAAGGAGGTAAAGCAGGATTCCAGGTGGCCTCCAAACCTAGAGCTTGGGCTAGTGTAAACCCCCACATGTATCTCTCTCTCTCTCTCTCTCTCTCTCTCTCTCTCTCTCTCTCTCTCTCTCTCTCTCTCTCTCTCTGAAGGAGGATATAAAACTAATTGCGCTGTCGGGCAGTGGTGGCGCACGCCTTTAATCCCAGCACTCGGGAGGCAGAGGCAGGAGGACCTCTGTGAGTTCGAGGCCAGCCTGGTCTACAGAGCAAGATCCAGGACAGGCTCCAAAGCTACACAGAGAAGCCCTGTCTCAAAAACCAAAACAACAACAAAAAACTAATTGCCTTTCTAGTTCTAATTCCGTCAGATTTTTGGGTATTTTTTGGTAGGAGATAAGTGTATAGAAATATATTCAAATTTTATCACACATTCAAGGGTGAGAGTGTAAAGTCCAATGTATAGCTACACAACTTCAGAATGGCTACTCTCTATATGGGTGTTCATTGAGATGGATAGATTTGGGGTCTTGTTAATTGTGGTGTCTGGTAGTTTTTATTTGAAAGTTTTTTTGTTGCTGTTGCTGTTTGTTTGAGACAGGGTTTCTTCCTGTACTCCTGGCTGTCCTGGCATATCAGCAAGTTTTTTAAAAATAATAATGGTTATACTTTTTTAATTTTAAAAATTAATTAAAAAACAACAACAAACCAGGGTAGTGGTATCACTTGTAGCTTCAGCATTGTGAGGCAGAAGCAAGAGAATCAAAAGTTCAAGGCTAGCCTCAGCTACAGAGTGTTTGAGGCCAGCCTGGATTACATAAGACACTATTTTTTTTGTTTGTTTGTTTGCGGATTTTGTTGTTGTTGTTTTGTTTGTTTTTTGAGACAGGGTTTCTCTGTGTGGCCTTTGCTGCCCTGGATCTTGCTCTGTAGACCAGGCTGGCCTCAAACTCAGAGAGATCCCCCTGCCTCTGCCTCTGCCTTCTGAGTGCCGGGCTGGGATTAAAGGCGTGCGCCACCACTGCCACCACCACCACCATCACCTCCATCACCGCTGCTGCCGCTGCTGCCACCAGGCTTACATAAGATACTCTTAAAAAAGAAAAAAAGAAAGAAAAAAAGGGAAAACTATTAAAGGAAACTAAGACATAGGCAAATTGTAATTTTTCTTAAAAGTCCCAAACTAGTGAATAAACTTAAAATGTTCGTAATTTAAAATCAAATCAATAGTAGTAAGTTATATACTTTAATTCAGCACAGTAAGTTATATACTTTAACTCAGATTACTTGGTTAATTTTTAGTCACTTTATTATTTCTAGTAAATATTATTAAACATTAGAACTATTTAAAATATCACACACTAGAAACATTTAAAATAGCACACAATAGATTCCTTAATACAAAACCACTGGGCGGTTTGAGTGCCTTCACTACATCTCTAGTCCGTTCTGAGTCGTGCCGGTGGAGAGATGCACACACTGAAAGAGCGCTTGTGCCATCCCCGTGGGAACACCTTCTCGGAGGGGAGGGAGGGTTCCGCGGGGGAGCCTGGGCCTCTGTGTCTCCGGCATCCTGCAGACGGGCTCAGCTTTCCCTCTGTGATCTAAGACCGCCAGGTTCTGGTTCTATGCTTTCCACTTCCGTTAAGGCTGGTTCCTTCCCTCACTTGGGATTTCTGTGTTCTGGAGGCATCTAGGGTCCCTGACTCCTGTCAAGGGCCTCCTCTTGTTGTCCTACCATATCCTCACATCTTACATCCTTTGCCGCTCTGTAGTGGGAAGGAAATGAAGATTGTTGGGCCGACAAGATGGCCCAGCTGGTAAAGGCACTTGTTGCCAATCCTAACAACCTGAGTTCTAGTCCTTGGGAACTAGAACTTAGAGAAAGGGAGAGGGGAGGGGAGAATGGACCCTCTGACCTCCATAAATGCACCGTGACCAACCCCCAACACAGATATGTGCGTGCACGTGTGTACACACACACACACACACACACACACACACACACACACACAGTGTAATTTTTAAAAAGTCTAATATTAAGATGAAATAAAATGTTATGTTAATAAAAAATTATTGTGAAGATCAAAATCAGCCAACATGGCTCATCTAAGGAGGAATAAACCTGCCTGTAGCTGAAGAATTGGACCTAGCAAAGCCCCTTCCTGGTCCATGTGGATGGTCAAAAGACAGCAGTGTGGGAATGGCAAGTGTGTCAGGAGTCAGACGGCTAGACACAATGAGGGAAGACAGTCTGAGAGGGAGGACGCCAGAGGGGATGCAGAGGAAGAGGAGCCGAGCTCTGAGGAGAAGGAAGGTGGACGGACTCCCACGGGAGGCAGCAGTTCCCTGGGGCAGCAGGGGTGTGTGCTCACGAGGCTTGTCCAGTAGCCTCCATTCCCTGGTGTCCGACGACGATGACGGTTGTCTGGGAATGATAAGATACGGCTAGTCAAAGCTAGAACAGTCAGAGCCAACCTCCATCGACCTGCCACGAAGGCCAGCTACAGTGGTGTTCACTGGAGTGTGTTGGAAGCTACAGGAGGCATGGGTGGGTCGTTCACAGAGAAACAGGTTCCAAACAGGTGCAGGGTGTTCAGAGGAGGTAGAAGGTGGTAGAAAACGCAGAGGAGTCATGGGAAAGGTAGATCACACCCATAGCTGACTCTGGAGACTGAGCCAGGAGAATTCCAGTGAGTTTGAAGCTAGCCTGGACTATATAGTTTTTGTCCATCATGGGCTATAGAATAAGAGTCAGGAGCTGAGGTTCACCTCCCCCATCCCCCACTTCCCGTCCCTTCACCCCATGCCTTCTATTTGTGTTAGGTGTTAAACTCAGGCTTTGAGCACTGAGCTACACATCCAGCCCCAAAGTTTGATTCTTCAACTATGAAATTCACGCTTGGTATCACAGCAGGAGCTAAAAGGCTGGCCTGCAGAGGGGAGGGATGTCTGGTTGGCCAGGGACGTGGAAAGAGAATCACAGCCTTGGCAGGGAGCAGCTGGGCTTTACTCCAAGAAGGGCACAGACAACATCTTCTAATGTCATGATCCCACTGGGAAGAAAGATCCCTTCCTGACCTGGAGACAGAGGCATCCAGCTTTTAGTTCGGACCCCAATGACTGTGTCATGTGGCTAACATCCTCTGTTCTGGTTTTCACTCATCTCATGAGTCAATCTGTTTGCAGGGAAAAAATGCTCTGGTGTCTCCTATTCCCAGGATGATAGCCTTAGTCAAATTCTAGTTTTTATTGAAATTAATCTGTTCACATGCTGACTTCCTATATTTTTTTTCTAGAAATTACTCATCTTAAGTTTGCCACTAAGAAACTGATCTATTTGCTATGTTAATGAAATCAGGGTTCTGCAATTGCCATGTTGAGGACCAGTCCCTGGACTGATAATACCCACCAAGGGAACATCTTAGGAGATGGATTGCTCATCTCTCCAGTTATTTCCTGTGACACGTAATCACAGGGCTGGATGGCCGGCAACCACAACTCACCCTGGGGGTTCAGAGGATTCTTGGAGATGATAACATCCAAATTATATCTTAAAGGATGAGTAAGAGGTGGGCGGGGTCTTCCCAGCACAGTCCAGGGCAGGAAGAAGCAGCATAGAGAGGTGTGGGGAAGAGAAGGAGCCACTGGAGGGATGATGGAGGAGCTTAAGGGCAAGACATGGTTCTAAGGAGCCAGTCCGGCGGCACTTAGGAGGCTGTAGATTTGAGGTGGTGGGTTCTGAACTGTCGTCACACTGGAGGGACCAATCAAGGAAAATAGGAACATTTTAGGCGACACTGTTGGTCTGGTTTGGATGTCTCATGATGGTGGTGCTAGGAACTCACAAGTGGACTGGATGGCTGAGTCTCCCAGGCCTTGTTTGTGTGATCTGGAGGTGAGTGCTTAAGAAAAGAGAAAATGAGGCTAATTTTGAAAATATCAGTGTATGTGCCTGGGGCTTCCAGGGGGAAATACTTAGCATTCAGGTGGACACAGTTGCTGGGGGCTGCAAAGGAAGGCCAGTGCAGGCATGAAGGTGTCTAAATCATCCTCGAAGTGTTAGTAAAGTCAGAGAAGTGAGGCTGCCCAGACAAGTCAGAGGGTGAGAGCAGTCCAAGGGAAATTTTCAAGGCAAATCTTAAGACACAGGCAAAGGACGAACCCATGGAGGGAAATAAAAACAACAGGCACATGGGAGAGCTTCGGGAACCTCACAAACAGCTCCAAACCCGGAAGTTTCTGAACAAAGGGATGAGTATCAGGCAAGCCAGGTGACGGTGGCCTCGGGGTGGACATCAGTGGCCTGAGGTGAGGATGGCGGGGAGGAGGTGAAGACAGTCCATGTGGACCATCTTTTTCACAAAGCTTGCTGGGACACAGAGTCGTCCTGCGGTGCTGGTGCAGAGGCAGCCATTGCTGTGAGCTACGCTTCCCCTCATCTAGGAGCCTTAGAGTCGGCAGGAAGGCCCCTGGGGCCAGCACACCAGTCACGAGGGGTCCTTGTTCAGCATCACCTCACTTTCACTAGACACCTCCTGCCCTCTCCGTCTTTTTCCTCCTCCGCTAGTGAAAAGGACTAGTTCCGTCCTCCAGCGAAGACCCACCCTCCCACGCAGGGGAGGAACGGCTCAAGGGCTGCCCAGGACCGTGTTCAGCTCCCGGTAATGCCAAAAGCGATCTGTGGGCCCCTGGACTCGGCACACTTTCCTACGCCCCCCCTCCAGTTCTGGATGGAGAGTAAAGGTGGTATCCAGCTCTGACGTCTTAATACACTGCCTGGTCCCCACAGTTTCTAGGGCCTGGAGTGGCAGCTTTTTGGGGTGCTCAGGATTCCCCATTCCTTCCTGAGGCCCCAGGGTTATTCTTGGCTTCTGGAAGACAGAGCAAATTTAACCTGGGTATATTTAGTGAAGTTCCCTAACTGCCAGGTAAAAGAGACACCCCAAGATTCTCTTTTCTCCCAGGTGTGCCTGGGTTTGGTTTAAATGGTGCGTATTGTTTTTCTGAAGTAAGGTTGGTCTTTAGTCTGGAACCTCCCAAGATCTCAAAAGCAGAGGAAAATTAGGAAGAATTAAATCCTTCACTCTGTGCACTGTGTCTCTTCCATCAGCTCTAGACCTTGGTCAGAATGAACAGGCTTCCCATCTGCTGCCAACAGGAAGGCAAACTTTGGAGACTGCAGGCCGCATACTCGGTCTGGAGCCCGGAGTCCATCCTGCAGGCTTTTCCAGCGGGAGGAGTGTGACAGTCCACTTGCACAGGCTCTGCTTCAGGTTTGCTTAACAATAGGTTTCTCATGAAAGAAAAACGCGTTAGAGAAGAGAGAAGGGTATCTTGAGAAACACCCAAGCCTCCCTGTTGGACCTTGAACCCACACAAAAGTCTCAGATTCTCTGTTGTGCAAGTAAAAGCTGCGTCTTTGGGAAAGAAAACTATAGTATCCTTACGCGTCTTGTGCGATCCAGTGATACATGATGGCAGGGGTAGAAATAGACAATAAAACTGAAGGAAAGGAAACCAAACCAAACCAAACAGTGATTCCCTGCTAGGTAGCACTGGGGATTGAACCCAGGGCGGCACTCACGGTTGGCAGTATTCTGCCACTGAGATACTGCTCCCCTTGTTTTAACACGAATGACCTGAGCAAGTGTGCAAGAAAAAAGCCAGTGAACAAAGAGAGTCTCAAGCTATAAGACAGCAAGCATTCATGATGGAAGCAGTTTGGAGGAGATAGGAGAAGCAGCTCACCTGTGGGGCGGGGGGAGCAGGAGGGGGTGGAGGAGGGGGAGGGGGAGGGGGAGGGGCGTCTGAATTTTGAGTGAATTCAAAGCCATTTAGGCATCAGAGAGTGCGTGTTAGCCTTTCATGGCTGTGATGAACACCGGGGAGAAGCAATTTAATTCTGGCTTGTGGTTTCAGAGGTTAAGGTCCGTGATTGGCTGGCTTTGTTCCGGAGCCATGGTGAGGAAGAGCATCGTGGTGGACCGGCATGGTGAAGAGAAGCTGTTCACGTTATGGTGACCAGGAAGCAGAGTGAGAAGAAATGGAGCGGACAGAGCTCCTGCCTAGAGACAGTCCCGCCCACATACCTCTGGTGACCTAGTTCCTCCGTCTAGGCTCCGCCCCTCGAAGTTTACACCATCTCCCAGTAATTCCATCGCATTGTGAGTCCTTGTAGGGATTAATTCAAGGCAGAGTCCTCACAGCCCAATCGTCTCTCAACAGTTGGGTCTGCTAGCTGGAGACCAGGCTTTCTCCACACGACCTCGGGGTCATCTCATACAAAAGGTTCAGCAATGACTGCTGGATAAGGGCCATTTGCACTCATTGCATTTAATCTTCACAAGAGCCCTATGAGGTGGGTGTTGTTCCACAATCAGACTTTGCATGTGATCAGGACACAACTCCAGGCCAGAACATGCCTAGAGAAATGGAGGTGGCGTTCTGTCTGTCCGAGAAGCCCATACAGGCAGTAACAGCACCCAGAGAGTCTTCCATCTCTGAAATCACCACAGGGGTATTGTCCCCTAAGTGGCAAGCTTGTCTCCATTCCAGACTTTCCAGTTTAGAAATCTATACAAATGCCAAACAAACAGATCCACCAGTGACCTGACAGAGAGTCTGCTTGTTCAAACTTCAGGCAGGCTGCTAGACCCGTCTCTTCCCTTCCTCTAAAATCTAGTTTTGGTAAAGAAGCTTGTTGAGTGAGCTCCACCAGAATCCTCCTCCCTGACACCTGGTCACCACATGTGATCAAGTCCTTCACCCTCTGCCACATTCCCGGGCTATACTGGGTGTCCTGGCCTGTCTTCAGTAAGAATCCTGTTGGGTCAGCCTAATCCCTTACACTGGATATTTCTTTGTAGTAATTTCCCCTCCACTGACCCACACACTGTTCCTCGGCTCTGATGAGTAGATCCCAAACTCTCTCTCCTACTGCTAGACCCCATTACAGTGTTCCCATGCCCATCAGTGTGGTCCTCTAGAAAGTCTGCCTTTGCACACATGAAAAGCTTCATTGAGTAAGTTTTGTTTTTAACAAGCCTCAGCAGGTCAGGCAGCAGCCTGCTAAAACTTTGCATTAAAGTGGGCCAAGAGTCTTCAGATTGTTTTGTCTTTTGTTCATATTACACTGTGTTGCTGTGACCGATGAAAATGTGGGAAGAGTTGGAGAAAAATTTCTGTCATCCTAAAGATCCTTAACCAGCAGCTGTGAGTAAGTCTCAGGAATGGAAGGGGCACCTGTCAAAGTGCTGAGAGTGATCTCCTTGAAGCCAGGCTCCTAGGGGACAGCCTGTCGTATAGATAATGAGTGAGATGCTCTACGTGACATGATTACACGCAAGCTCATGTAGCACCAGCAACAAACAGGACATTTGCCTACAGAAGTCTCCAAGAGCACAGCTTCTACATGTTCTCTGTGCTCTATAGCCCAGTGTGCAAAGCGTCTGCATTGGCATGCGAACACTCCCAGGACAGCCCACCCAAACACTTCTCTCCCATCATCCCTGGTGGAGACCAACACTGAAAGACATTACAAACGAAAACCTTTGTTTTCTTTCTCTGGCCCTGAGCCTTCCAGGAATTCTTGCTAGAAGTCTCTGTGTCCAAGCTAGACTAGAGATGAAGTGATTGAAAGGTTGGAGACAGAAGAAGTGAGAAAGGTAGAGACATGAGCAGGTCCAGGAACCTGAGGTGCGAGGCGTTTAGGAAGGTGTCCAGGAATATTGAGAAAGGTGGCTGGAAAGGTAGGTTGGGGCCCGCACCGTCAGCCCAGTCTCCCCACTCAGCTAAGCGTGTTTACCAGCAGTGAAGTGCTCTAGCCTGATAACGCTCAGACTACTTGGATCACCCATGACAGGAATTACCCACCGACAAGAGGGATGTTCATGCCTATGAGCAAGTTTGGCCTTAACTTTCTGAGCTACTCTCTCTCACAGGCATGCTCCTGGCTCCCGCTCCCTGCTAACCTCCACAGCTTCATCCTGGCCTTGCCCACACTTATGGCTTATTATTATCTATTCATAATCCATTTCCAATTACAGAATACCATCTGTATGCCATGAACTTTGGTTCCCCGACATCCACTTCCTTGAATCTTTAGAACAACTGCTTGAAGTAAATGCTGTCCACCCTTTTATATAAAAATGAACAAAGGCAAAGGTGTCGAGATGCTATTTGGATTTGCAGCCAGGTCTGTGTGATCCCAAACAGTAAGAGAGGAAGTCACCTTCCATAGCCCAAAGTTCCCAAGTCTGCGGAGTTAATCAATGGAGGGCGGGACGTAGTCAGAAAATACGTTGCATTTGTACTGACCATGTGTAGATGCTTTTCGTCTCTCCATCCTTTGAACAAGACATGACTACTGTTTGCATAGCATTTACATTGTAGTGGGTATTGTAAGCGATTTAAGGTTTGCAGGAGGATGTGTGCAAGTTTTATGCAAATATAATACGATTTCATATGAGACTAGAGTATCCGCGGGTTTTGGTAAGCAAGGAGCATCTAGAGCCAATTCCCCAGTACTGAGGACAGTGGGTAGCCCAGCCCAAGTGCTGGCTTGAGCACCTGACCAACTGTAAGAGTGCAGCATGCTTCAGACTTCTGGTTCACGTCTCAGACTTAAGCTGTGAACAGTACTTACTCTTCTGGGATTGTTATTTGTGCACTTTGTTACCTTTTTAAAAGCTATTCTCTTGTTTTTCTTTCAAATATTTGTTGAAATTTAGTATAGATTTTGTGATAAGCACTAAAGATGCCAGGACCAGTCAGACAATTTATACCCTGAACACAATCTAGTAGAAAGAGGTAAGTAAATTAATAGGTACCATGTAGTTTGACTATTGTTACAATTATTCATAATAAAAAATAAGAATAAAGGGCGGCAAGATGATTCAGTAGGTAAAGGCGCTTGTCACAGGCTTGACAACCCGAGTTTGATCTGCCCACTTGGTGGAAGGAGAGAACAGATTTCTCTCATGCTGTCCTTTGATTTCCACATGCACACCGTGGCATGTGTGCGCACACACGCGTGCACACACACACACACAGATCAACAACACTTCACAGAACAACACCGGGCTCCGAACCACAACTTCAGCAGCCCCAGTGTACTGCATTTACATGGCTTGATATCACCACATGCTGCCACCCGAATGTAGGTTGTCTTTTGTCCCAGGCCAACCTGGAACTTGCTCTTACCTCTGTCTTTGAGCTGGCTCTTGTTTATACTGTAAACACAGTTGGTCCAGATTGTAACATCCTTTCACTTGGCATTCCCCTCTGATTAAGACAATGACAAACATGATGCCAAAAAACCCTTTGCAGCCAGGCAGTGGTGGCGCACACCTTTAATTCCAGCACTCGGGAGGCAGAGGCAGGGAGATCTCTGCGCATTCAAGGCCAGCCTGGTCTACAGAGTGAGTTCCAGGACAGTTAAGATTACACAGAGAAACCCTGTCTCAAAAAACCAAAAAAGAAAAGAAAACTTTGCTTCTGGCATTTGTCCAATTGTCCCTTGGCCAAACATCAGCCTGTGACCTGTGGACTGTGCTGAAGTCTCTCTCTGGGGAGGACCAGCTCTCCAGCAGGTGTGGTAGATCCTGGGAACTTAGGACTCTCCAGGATGGATTTACGAGTGTAAAGAATTGTTTGCAAACACCCCTGCTTCTCACTAAACTACTGTTTTATTCAGCATGGCTCAATGCACTTTTTCATAACTAATAAAAAAGTCGCCTTTGATTAAATATTTATGTTGGTCCTGGACTACTAAGAACTACAGTTTGGTGGGCTACACACAGTTTGTTTCCAGTGGCTGATGCAGAGCTGATAACCGATTCTGTCAGGAAGTTCTGTAGTTCTGGTTGGCACAGCAGGCTTGGCTGGTGTTGCCTCACACTGTAGAGCGGCACTGTGACAGTTTTGTTCCAGTGATGAGGAGTTTTGAGGAGACTTGAAGAGTTGGAAGGACCGGGGCCAGGGAACCCTGGACACGAGGGTTAGGAAAGTCGAGGGGAGAGCTCAAAGTGCACGTCTGAGCTAACAGGTGCCAGGTTCTGCACTCCAACCCTGATTCCTTTTTTAAAAAAATTACATTAAGGGGGCTGTAAAGTGGCTCAATGATTAAGAACACTAGCTGTCCTTCCGGAGGACCTGGGTTCGATTCCCAGTGCCTATGGGGCAGTTTATAACCGTCTGTAACTCCGGTTCCAGGGAATCCTACATCCTCTCTGGGCTCCTGGGGGATCAGGCATGCATGTGGTGCACAGACTTACATGCAGGCAAGACACCCATAGACACAAGATAAAAAAGCTTTCATTACATTTTATTTAATTATTTTGTGTGCACACACACGTGCATGCTGTCGCTCACTCATGGAAGTCAGAGGACACTTGGAGGAGTCAGTTCTCTTCCCCCACATGGTTTAGGCTCGTCACTGGCAAGTGCCTTTACCTCACGAGCCATCTTGCTCCCCACCACGTCACCCCTAATTTATTTTCTTCTCCTACACTGCTGTATGGCTGGAAGGTTGATGTTTATACTGCGTATCCCTTGGGTCTCTGTCTACATAGCTTCTGGTTAGGCTCCTCTAAGGCGGCACTAGAGGGTGGAAACAGAGAAAGGCCTGGGTGCTGCTTCCTCCCACCTGCCCCTGTGGCTCTCAGTTATGGATTGTAACAGCTACTTGTCCCCAGTGGACAGAGCTCTTATGGGATAACTCTTCCAGCATGGCTCCAGCTTAGTGTGTGTGTGTGTGTGTGTGTGTGTGTGTGTGTGTGTGTGTGTGTAAGTGCACATGTCTGGAGGCCAGATGACAACCTCAGGTGTTATTTCTCAGGTACTGTCCACTTTGTTTTATATGACAAGATCTCTCCCTGGTCTGGAATTTGCCAATTAGGTTAGGCTAGCTGGCCAGTGATCGCTAGGGATTCATCTACCCCTACCTCCTCACCATACTCCTTAAAAAACAAACATCTCTGAGTTCTCTCTGGTCTACAAAGCAAGTTCCAGGACAGCCAGGGCTATACAGAGAAACCCTATCTTGAAAACAAACAAACAACAAAATGAAACCAAACAAAAAAAACAACTAACCAACCAGCTAACCAACCAACCAACCAACCAACCAACAAACAAACAAACAAAAAACCAACCAACCAACTAACCAATTAACCAACCAAACAAACAAAAAAACCAAACATGATTCTGGGGTTTAACTCAGGTCTTCATGCTTCCAAGGCAAGCATTTTACTATCAGCTCCAGGGCTCCTGCATGGCTCCAGCTGTGCGCTGTCTGTCTGTCTCCTGGGCTCCTCCATGGCTCCAGCTGTGGACTGGGCTATCTCCTAGGCCCCTCCATGGCTCCAGCTGTGGACTGGGCTGTCTATCTCCTGGGCCCCTCCATGGCTCCAGCTGTGGGCTGGGCTGTCTGTCTCCTGGGCCCCTCCATGGCTCCAGCTGTGGGCTGGGCTGTCTTTC
>CABHPP010105035.1:34098-64295 GCA_902168425.1 Peromyscus attwateri
GCCCCTCCATGGCTCCAGCTGTGGGCTGGGCTGTCTTTCTCCTGGGCTCCTCCATGGCTCCAGCTGTGGACTGGGCTGTCTATCTCCTAGGCCCCTCCATGGCTCCAGTTGTGGACTGGGCTGTCTCCTGGGCTCCTCCATGGCTCCAGCTGTGGACTGGGCTGTCTGTCTCCTGGGCTCCTCCATGGCTCCAGCTGTGAGCTGTCTGTCTCCTGGGCTCCTGCATGGCTCCAGCTGTGGACTGGGCTGTCTGTCTCCTGGGCTTCTGCATGGCTCCAGCTGTGGACTGGGCTGTCTGTCTCCTGGGTTCCTGCATGGCTCCAGCTGTGGGCTGAGTTGTCTGTCTCCTGGGCCCCTCCATGGCTCCAGCTGTGAGCTGTCTGTCTCCTGGGCTTCTGCATAACTCCAGCTGTGGGCTGAGTTGTCTGTCTCCTGGGCCCCTCCATGGCTCCAGCTTTTAACTTAATCTCTGACTCTTCTACCTGACACTTGATTTTGGGTGATGATGTCCCTAGGCAACTCAGTGTCCTTCACTCCTCCTCCTTAGGTTGTCCTAACCCACCCAGTCTTCACTATAAATCTCTTTACACTTTACAGTGCCGGGCACATTGGAAGGCAGAGGCAGGAGGGTAACTTGAGCCTGGCAGTTCAAAGCCAGTCTGGGCAATGAAGTCAGAACTTTTTTATTTTCTTTAAAAGGTGTTTCATTCGGTTAGAGGCAGGCAGATCTCTGGGAGTTCGAGGCCAGCCTGGTCTATGTGAGTTCCAGAACAGCCAGAACTACATAACAAAGAGACTCTGTATATATATATATCTCCACAGATAACAAGTGTTTCATATCCTCAACAAGCAGGTCACAAGTCTCCCATGTGTCTAAGACTTACAGTACACAAATCTAGAGAGCATGCCTGGTATCAAGCTGGGTGAGAAAAGTGTTTCGATTTGCTGTACACTACATTTTGTGATATTTCGTTCCCCTTCCCCATCTCTGGGATGTTTAAATGTCATATCCTTCAAACTGGCAGGAGATGACGAGGTGATTCTCCTTTCAGATTTGTGGGGTGGCAGATAAGAAAAGGTCATTTGCAAACCCAGTGCCACCTGGAGAGAGGTACCATGCCTGCTTGTGACTGATGATTGATTGACACATTGATGTGATGGAAAGACACCCCCCCCCACTGGGGTCATCCCATTGCTTCTTATGGGAGGTGGAGGACCACACTTGTTACCCCGGGAAGGATGTGGTTCATTTCTAAACTACAGACGAATCTGGATTTTGTTTTGTTTTTGTTTTGCTTTGTTTTATACTCACCAGAGTCTAGCCAAAGCCACAAGTAAACATGCTTCAGTTGCGTAAATCTGAGCCACTGCAGAGTGGAAAGCTGATAGATAAAATAGTTCATGCTGTCGCCACAGGATTCGTATTTCTACATCCATCTCAAATGATCACTTTTGTTCATCCCCACAACTCATCTACACAGGCAGAGTTGATATTTTTATTTGTATTTTATAAAGTTTAGCTCAACAAACACTTATTAATCCCCACTTGTATGCCTGGCCGTCTCCTGAGCCCCGGTAACACTGAAAGGGAGGTAATATGCTTTCTGTACTCGGTACGGTTTAGTGGGAGACACAGACACAGCAGCTCACTGAAGCATGGAGTAGTGAGCGTTGTATGTGTGGGTATGACTAAACTGTTATGAGTGCCAAGAGGAAGAGGAAGGTCGGGGCTAGACGTAAATGTCGCTGAGTGCTTACCTTGGGCTAAGGCCCAGGCGCATAGTCCATGGATTCCAGCAGCTGTATCACCTCTAATAAATGCAGGGTTCCAGGCCTCACCTCAAATCTGCTGATTCAGACTCTGCACTTCTACAAGATGCTCAGGGAATCTCTAGGCGTGTTACATTTTAAGAAACACCCCCCCCCCCCAAACGGGCCACACCACAGCTTCCACAAGATTCTTCTTCTTTTCTTTTTTGTTTGTTTGTTTGTTTTTGTTGTTTTGTCTCTTTGTTTTGTTTGGTTTTTGGTTTTTGTTTTAAATTTGGTTTTGTTTCGGGGGAGGTTACAAGGGCAGAGGGCAGATGTAAGGAGACAGGGAGATAAGTGAGATCGGAATGCATGATCCACAAAGAATCAACAAAGGTTAAAAACATTTTTTTAACTAGAAAAAAGAAAGAAAGAAATACTGGTCTAGGTGACCTACAGGTTTTATTTAACCCACCGAGGCAGTCATCAGTGTACCTCAGTGAAGGTACAAAATTCTCTACATGTCATGGAGCTGGGATTTGAACTCGGGCCTGATGAGCTCCCAGGCTCCACTCATTCCTCTGTGCTTCTCCTTCCTACCCAGGGGTCTCTGGGACACATCCCAGCAGAGGTACATGGAAGACCACGCAGAAGGAAGAGGACATGCTTGGTATATCCTCCAGAGCAAATGCTTGGCATGGCTGTGCAGAGCAGCTCGTGACTACTGGGGAAAACAACAGAGTAGAGAAAGTTGGAATCAAACTATAAAGAGCCTTGAACGCCATCCCAAGGAGCTTGAATTTCCCTGAGAGACGTTTCAAACTGCCATGAGCTGTGATCAGCCATGGATTAGATTCCTTGTCGCTTTCAGGCTGTGTCCCAGGCTGAGTTCTCTAGACTGGACCTGAGACAGACGCTGAAGTTCAGCATGCTTCTTAAAATCAACACTCGTGAGCCGGCATGGAGGCACATGCCTGTAATCTCAGGAAGTGGGAGGCTGAGGCAGGAGGTCCTGAGTTCAAGACCAGTCTGGGCTGTAGAGTGAGTTCAAGCTGGCCTGGACTACAGTGTGAGGTCCTGAGAAGAAGAAGCAGAAGAAGAAGAAGAAGAAGAAGAAGAAGAAGAAGAGGAGGAGGAGGAGGAGGAGGAGGAGGAGGAGGAGGATGAGGAGGAAGAGGAAGAGGGGGAGGGGAGGAGGAGGGAAGGAGGAGGAAGAAGGAAAAGGGAGGGAGGAGGAAGGAAGAGGAGGAGAAAGGGAGGAAGGGAGGGGAGGAGGAGGAGGGAGGGAGGAGGAAGAGGGAGGAGGAAGAGGGAGGGAGAAAGGAGGAGGAGGAGGAAGAGGAGGAGGAGGAAGGGGAAGGAGAGGAGAAAAGAAAGAAATCAACCCCTGTGACAGGAAGAGGAAGAATGAGACTTGAGTTTAAGCAAGTCCCAGACTCCCTCCCAGGAAGTAGAGGTCTACCGGTCTGACTTAGTCCAACAGTAGTCAGAACTTGTCACAGATGCAGGCTGTCACAGTGGGGCGTGACCTTGGGTGATGTGGCTCTCTGCCAATGAGGGAGTTAGTTCTGTCTGCTTACTAACTGCTCTCCTCATAGCCAGGTCTGAGTCTGCCTTCAAGGGGGCTCTGGGAGGCACATGGTGCCTAACACTTCTTTCTCTGTCTCCTCTTTAATGATGGAAATCCTGCCATAAAGCACAGTGGACTCCGGGCTCTTCTCATCTCCCTGATGGGAAGCATGCTGTACTCCAAGGCGAGCTTTCTCCCCGAGGCTAGAAAGGCCTGACTGTAGCCTGAGGCACAGAAGATTATGGAGGCTCCCCAGTTTGCCACTCTGAATGCTTCCCCTTCCTCACAACACCCCAGTTCTCACCAGGATGTGCTGGGCAAGCTGTTCTAAGTGACAGGAAGGTTGAAAGCTCAGAGTTTTGGAAAGATGGTTTAAGTTGAATCGTGAAGCTTCATTTGGATATAAAACTTCTGTGTCAGAGACTCATGATAAGATCCAAGCAGGTTTCATTCTTTCTCATAATGGTCTAAAGGGAGTGGCCGTGAGCCACAGAAGGGGCATGGTCCTGTGAGCCTCAGGTCCCGTTTTTCTTGCTTCTTTATTGTCCTTAGACAGAAGTCCTGTGCCAGCAGCATCAATACCACCTGGAAATGCACCAGAAATGTAATTTCCAGGTCCCACCTATCTGAAGCCAAATCAGAAACTCTGCGGCTGGACCAGTCACCAATCTGTATTTCATTTCATTTCTCACTGTTGTTTCGGCAGTTCTGAGACTGGGTAGCCCAGGCTGCTATCCAGTTCTTCACAATCCCCACTTATGCCCCCTACACTCTGAGATCACAGGCGTGTGCCACCACCTTGGGTTCCATCCACACTTAACAAACCCTCCAGGGATTTCTGGTGGCATTTATGTTTGAGAAACACTGATCAAGGATTCTGTCCTTATTTGTCAGGTGAAAACTCAGGACCAGCCTGCGGCAAGGCGGCACGGAGCAGTAAGAGTGCATGCCACTTCCATCAAAGAAAGTGCTTGAAGTTGGATGTTTCACTATAGCGGCAACCTAGTTTTGCAGCTGTGGGGTCAAGGGGCTTTATTACCTAGCAGTGAGGAACCTTGGGAAATGCAGTCTTTCTCTGAGAGGTTTTGACTCCAGCTAAAATGTGAGATGCTACAGCAAATGAAAAATAAAGGCAATGACCGTCAGCAGAGAGTTAACAGCCTCCACCATGGCTGTACCAGGAGAGCGACAGTCAAGGGTGCACATGCCAGAGGAAGGGGCACACGTACCAGAGTTAGACTCTGAGCCCAACCTGCTGAGGCAGGAAAATCCTGGGCAACACAGTAAGGCTCTGTCTTAAAATTAAAGTGAAAGTAAGGTTGGGAAAGTGAGGAGTGCTTATCAGCAGCTGTGACTCATACATTTAGTCCCCAATACCGAAAATAAAACAATTTATTCAATGACAGTTCTGAGCTCATGGTGAGGGAGAGAGAAGTGGACAAGTCCTGGGTTTCTAGGCAAGTGTGTAGTGGCTGTGATAATTGGCAAAAAGGAGAGCGGAGAAAGAAGGGGGATATGAGCTTGATGAGATCAATGGATCCTGGTTAGTGAACAAGCAGCCAGGTGGAAATGTCCAGTCCTGCCAAGTCTGATGCTACACGCACGCCTACAATCCCAGCACCAACATCCAGGAGGCAGAGTCAGGAGGATCTCTAGTTTGATTGAGGTCAGCTTGATCTACACAATGACGTGTCAAAAAAAAAAAAAAAAAAGGAAGGGGGAAGGGAGGGAGGAAAATGTGTAATCCTGTGGTCAGTGAGCTGGTGAGATCTGAAGGAGGTGGAGGCTGGAGACAGATGCTTGGGAAACACTGTGGTTGGTAGTCAGAGCAATGACGTCCACAGGATTGCCCAGTGTGAGACACAGAGGAAGAAGTATCGGGGAAACTGGCATTTTAGAGGTGAGCACAGGAAGAGAAACTAGTGAAGGAGATGAGAAAGAGTGGCTGCAGGGAAGTGTGCCAGAGAACAGCAGGCCAGAGGAGCTCAGGGCTGCAGGATGGCCACATGATGTCAAGTGCCACAAATGTGACTCACGGGACAAGCACTGGGGAATGATCTCTGGTGACAGATGATGCAACCACATCCCAGACAGCCAAGGGAGATGGTCAGGGTGGCAGGGCAGCAGAGCCAGGACCCACTCTGTCTTCCTAAGACGTCTCGAAAGTCACATAGAATCAGTCCCTGGCAGCCTTTCCTGCTCCAAGTCACCATGTGGAAACTTTTCAGGTTTGTGTCTGTCTGTCTTGTTTCTGGAATTACTGTGGTTTATCTTCCTCCTGTGTGCTTGAGTGGATCCTCCCCCGTCTAATTGCGACCCACCATCCTGGTTTATAGGCTTTGCTTTCCTTCCTAGCATTCCAGAGTCATGCTTCCCTTGGTCCTGTGGCGGGTCTCACCCAGAAGCCCAGATTCTTCTGGGCAATGTAAGCAGTTGGTATCATTACCTACCATGTGCTGGAAAGAGTGTCAGCGCTGAGGGACATGACTCAGGTTCCAGTCTGTGGCATGCCTCATCCTACCTCTGCATATTGTAAAGTGTAGACAGCTTGACATTGGTGAAGATGACCCAGAGTCTAGGACAAATTACACCACTGTGATCTTGTCGATGTTGACAGGAGGTTAATTTTGGACTTAGCTTATTTCCAAAGTGTTTAGGGGATTTTTTTTGTTTTTGTTTTTGTTTTTATCCTGTTTTTTTTAAAATATCAGACACTTGTGCATGCAGATGTGTTGAAGGTAGTTGAATTCTTGAATTTACTGCCGTTAGCTCTCTGCTTCTGATGCATGTGATGTTTTGGCTGTTGGAAGCAATTTGCGGCTACAGGCACCCTTCACCATCCACCGACCGGCTTACTGTCAATCCATCGTCGTGTGCTGACTGCAAAGCGGCCCCAGTGTTTCTGCGTATCTTGTGAGATCACTATGGGAACGAAGTCAGTTATGATACAGTACTTCTTGTCTTGAGCACTTTCCATAGTTTTTTTTTTCTTTAACAGCTTCATTTCCTATTGATATGAAAGAGACATTTGATAACCAAAAAAAAAAATAGCCACAAATTTCAAGTTTCTTTGTTTGGTTTATGAGCATGGCTTTGCAGCAGTCTGATCTGGATGAGCCTAGACCTCTTTTGCAAGTGTACTCGTCACTCAGGACTCCCTCAGCTGGAGCGTGGGGGACGACCTGGAGTTAGTGCTTCCTTAAGACGTGGAACACAGGGAGAAGCTCTGACAGCCCGGCGTGAGTGTTGCAGGCCGGTAGGACAGCTGGCCTCAGGTACAGACTTTGCATCCCATTTCCAGGTGCCGCCACCCCGAACCCAGCCACCATGCCATCAGCAGCCTCCCGCTTTCATTTTGACTGCCCGAGCCATTCTGAGACTGAAGCCAGTGTCATCTTGTTGTGGCTGAAGGCATGATGCTGTTCATAATCTGTGGGTTCATAGCAGATCGTTATCCCTCTGTCTAAAGCTCCTCGGCGTGCTGGGTCAGGTTAGAATAAGCTGTAACTTCATCAGCAGCCCATGTGATCTGACTCTCCTGTCCCCATCCACCTGTCTTTCTGCTCCACCGTGTGCAAGCCTGTGGGTTGCAGACTGCAGAACTGGAAGGTGGGGGACAGCATTGCAGACACAGGACAGCACCCTTGTGCTTGCCCACCCAAAGCCCAGACACCTGCCCGTCCTTCCATCCACTGCAGTCTCTGCACGATACTTCCTTCGTGTTATGCCTCCCAGAAACACCCCACAAAGCACCGCAGGACAGCAGGGCTGGCTGGGAAGGACTTTGCAAAGCCTGGTGTAACGAGAGTCTCAGCCCCTTGATCAAAAACTATTGAGCAGAGAGTGACAGACAGCATCGGGCCCTTCTGAGTCCAGGCCCTTGGGTAGCCACGTCAGCCACATTCCCGTGAAGCCAGCCCTGGCCGAGGCTTCAAGTTAGAGGTTCCTTTCCTCTTGACCACATAGGTTAAAACAGCCTTTTGCTCACTTTGGAGTCAATACCCATATACCCCACCTCCCTTCCTGATATTCTGTAATGGTTTCCTCTGAATTCGAGCATTCCTTTCTGAAGGGAGGAAGGAGGCTCATACGATGCCAGAGGCTGATGATACTCACAAGGTCCAGGAAGCTCAGAAACTCACCAGATTCACAAGGCTCCTCCCCAAAGATGATTAAAGCTGGAGACAGTTGCTCAGGGACTGTGCATAATGGCACTGTCAGCCACTTGGTCCAGAAGCTCCAGGATGTGGCGTTCTTGTCACCCAGGCTGAGGTAGGATTTCTAGATGATGTGTCTGCCTTTGGGTCACTAAACGCTCCTGTCCTGTAAGCTAATCTAAGCTTGTCGGTTCACCAAACTGAACTTGGATGGAATCGCTTCCTTAGTCTGTTGTTGGTGCCCTGTGAGGGACGAGCAGACCTTTTTAAATGTCTCTCCACGAAAAAGCCACCAATTGCAGGTAAAATAAAAGCATTTGGAATCATAAATGAAGCTGGGCTACACAGATGACCTTACTTGCGCCTGGATCTCAGACAGAACATCTAATCAACTTAAAAGGTTTTGTGTTTCTTTTTAATGAGGTCTTGGACAGGTTCTCATTTCCCTACAAGTCTGCCTTGAAGGCAGTGACAGACTTGGTAAGCAGAGGAGAGCGTGGGTGCACAGACATCAGCAAGAACCATCACTGTGCTAGAGATTTGAAAAGGTCACTACAGTTGGCTGTTTTTCTAACAAAAATGATTGTTTGTGAATTTTATAGACTTTGGGTTTCAGATGTGTTAATGAATTCAATTATATTTTAAAGTTTAGTTAAGAATGCTTACTTAGTAAATGGTTAATATGTATTTCCCTCTGGGTTTCATTAGTTACAAATTTGGGTGGGGGTGAATTAAAACAAAATTACTTGAGAATAATTTCTTTCTTTCTCTTTTATCTTCCTTCCTTTCTTCCTTTTTATAGGACTGGAGGCATTGAACCCAGGGCCTCACACATGCCAGGTGAGCACGCCACCACTGAGCCACACCCCGGACTCTGCTCTAAGGTCCATTCTAATACAGTTCTCACTAAGTTGCTGATACTTACCTTGAACTTGTGATCCCCCTGCCTCAGTCTCTCCAGCCCTGGGTATCACAGGCTTATACCAACAAGCCTGTCTAGGGTAATTTAATTCTTGATGAGTCAAGGTTTTGTTGTTTTGACACATCGCAAAGTTTTTACTTAATATACAAGTAGTTCAACATATGCTCACTGCTTTCATTCAGAAGACACTCATAATATTATTTATAAATAATAAGGTGTAAGATCTCAAGGGTTCTTCTTTTAGTCCCAGGAATCCAACACTCTTAGTCTAAATAATAGCACAAGAAAACTCAAGTTCAAGGTTCTGGGACGGTGAGATAAGGCCAGCGTGTGAGTTTTCAGAGGGAGCTGGCAGCTGGCAGCCCCCCTCAGGCTGGTGAGGACATCTGGGGGCTCAGATATGCTTTCTGCCGTGGTTAGCACTGGGCCAGTGCCAGGGACAGAGCGGCTGTAAACACAAAAGCATCCTGAAAGTGTTGTGACCCACCAGGGAAAGAAAGCACTCTACTCCAATTCTGCTGATTTTTGAGACCATTAGAAGAGGAGGAAGAGGAGGAAGAGGAGGAGGAGAAAGAGGAGGAGGAGGAGGAGGAGGAGGAGGAGGAGGAGGAGGAGGAGATTGAGGGAGAAGAAGGGAGAGGAGGAGGAAGGGTAGAAGAAGAGGTGGAGGAGGAGGAGGGAGGAGGAGGAGGTGGAGGAAGAGGTGGAGGTAGAGGAGGAGGAGGAGGAGGAAGAAGAGGAGGAGGAGGAAAAAGGACCAAGTAGAAGAAAAGCAGACCATAAAAGTCAAAGCCAAGCATCCATACAGCCCTCACCAAAGCACTCCAGGCCTAGACTAGCTCATGAGGCCAGCAAGCCCTCACTTTCTGATTCCTCACCTCCCTGCTGTCAGGAAGCATGATAAACTCACCCACATGAAGGTCTAAATGACTAATCAGGATTCAGGAATTATCAAGTACAGGCAGACACTGCCAAGCAGTGGAAACGACCGTGGCCAAATAGCTGAAAGTTTTTATGGTTTTTTTTTTTCCTTTCAATGGAAATTGACAGTTTGTAATTATATAAATGTGCAGGGTGTGAGGCGATGCTATGGTCCATGATTATAGTTCATGGCAGGAGAAAGAGCTGGCGATTTGATTGATTAATTGTGTGTGTGTGTGTGTGTGTGTGTGTGTGTGTGTGTGTGTGTGCCCCTGCGGACCACAGCACAGGCGTGAAGGTGAGGTTAGAGGACAGCCTCTGGAGGCGTCTCTCACTTTCTGCCACATGGGTCCCAGGGACCAGAACTCAGGCTGTCCAGCCCCGAGGCCATCTCATTACCCACTGGACCATCCTTCCAGCCCAACAGCTGAAAATAACTTTCCTTATATTTTTTTTTGGGAGGGGGTGTTGAAGAAAAGGTTTATTTCACCTCACGCTTCCATTACGGAGGAAGTCAGGGACTCAGAGTTGAGAACCTGGAGGAAACCTACTTGCTGACTTGCTTAAGAAAGCAAGCAGGAGCTGAACTTTTCAGTGGTAGAATTTCAGCAGGCGTCCAGATCATCCACAGACAAATGATTCTGTCCCGAAAGAGTGGAGAATTATCTGCATTCGTGGTCCCTTTGAAAAAATATTTTCTAGTCTCCCTCTTCTCTCTGTCTCTGTCTCCCCCTCGCGCGCTCGCTCGCGCTCTCGCTCTTCTCCCCCTTCTCTTGCTCTTTCTTTTGCTCTCTCTCCTCTTCTTTGCTTTCTCTCTCACTCTATCCCCCCTCCCTCTCATTCTGTCTCTCTCCCTCTCCCTCTCTCGCTTGCTCTCTGTCTCTCTGTCTCTGTCTCTCTCTCTCCTCCCCTCTTCTCGCTGTGGAAAAGCTGTTGAGGCAGTTCAGAGACTCCCCCCACCCCCCCACCCCCCACATCCATCTTCCTCCGATATTGACCGTTTCTGTTACACAGCACGTTTGTCAAGAGCCAGAAACTGGTGCTGGAATGCTGCTGTTCACTAAATGCCAGATTTTATTTGGATTTCAGGTTTTTCCATGAATACACTTCCCTGTGTGATATAATCCAGGCTACTACACAGCATTTAGCCTGCTCTCTTTCAAACACAACCAGATCAAGCTCTCACCACCTTAACCCCACAAGAAGCAGCGCCTGTCACCTGCCTGCATGCTGTCAAGGCTGAAGGTCCTTTCTCAGCTCTTGTCTGGTCAGCAACCCCTCCTGAAGGACTCCCTCTGTCCCTCCCACCTCACTGTCCATCCTTCAGGCTCCCAATCGCCCCACTAAGCAGTACAGAGACCTCCACCCATCCCCTGTCCACCCTCATCCAGAATTGAGTCAGCTCTTTGTGGTGACCGCTGAAGTGACAGCTGTGTTCCCGGTGCCTCTGCTGAACTCCGAGCTGATGTATCTCATTGCTGTGGTCTTACCTTGGTTTCTGGTCAGGTCTCCATGGGAGGCTCCTACACGGACCCTGGACTTAGGCCTGAATCCCTAACCCTCCCTCAGCTTTCCCACCCAGGAAACCGCAGCTGCCCACAGCCAACTATACCTGACCTAAATCTCAGACTTGCCCTTAATGCCTTCATCCAATCCATCTCAATTTCCTGTCTGTCCCAACTTTGAAATGGAGCTTAGTAGCCCATGCCTTTAAACTCAGCACCCGACAAGCAGAGGCAGGTGTATCTCTGTGAGTTTGAGTTCCAAGCCAGCCTGGTCTATGTAGAGAATTTTGGGACAGGCAGGGCTACATAGTAAGACCCTCGGTCATCTTCTACGACAGCCACTTCATATGCTGGCCCGTCTTTGGTGGCCTCCCACTCATGACAGTGGTCGGCCTTAGTCTCCAGTGTGGATCACAGTGTGAGCCACCACACCTGGTTTAGGTCACTGTCTTTCAACCTGGTTACTGCAACACCTTCCAAGAGCTCATCCTCTGCACCCCATGGCCCTGCTTCCCCCTCCCCCTCCTGCCCTCAGCATCCATGTGCATTTTAAAAGCGCCTCTGATCGCAGCTCCAGCCACTTGGAAATTGGATCCCCTTCCCTTGAGCTCCTCTTGGCTGGGTTATGACTCCAGAAGAACTTCTGTTTTCCTGAATCTGTTTTGTTTTTCCAGAATCTGAGCCTTGGTCAAGGCACTGTCTTCTGCTTTGCAAATACTTCTTAGAGGGCTCCGTAAAATCCCACTCTAAATAACACAGCCCCTCAAGATGGCTCAGCACATAAGGGACACGCTGCCAGGCCTGAAGACCTGATTTTGATTGCCAGGACTCAAGCGGTAGAGGGAAAAAAATGGATTCCTTCAGGTTGTCTTCTAGCCTCCACCATACATGGTCCCTCCCACATGCATACACATAAAATAAATCAGTCTTACTTTTAAAAGGTTTAAATAACACAGCAGTCACTGTAAGAGGAACAAACATTTTGTGTGTGTTTTGTTTGTATCTGGCCTTGAGACTAGTGCTCGAATTTGATTTAGCACAATCTTGTAAAGGTTTTACAAATGAGGAAACTGAGTCTCAGGGTCAATATGTAACTTGCTAAAAGGCTCCAATTCCTGTCCCAAACGGAGTTCCTTCCCAGTGTGCCTTGGTATCAGACCCCTGCCCCTAAGGCCTTCCTCCCCATCCCAGCTCTACGATTCTCCTCTTCCTGCTCTGCACTGACCACTTACCTAGCACTATTCACGGATCCGATGGGCTTCTTCATCCCACATCTCCTGGATAATCGGAAACTCCAAACACAGGAGAGGTAGACACACTCCCCAGGCCTTGAGAAATTCAAGGGTTTTAATGCAGTACGGCCACAAATAATCATCCCTGTTCACAGCAGGCAAGGGCTTCCACAGTGATCACTGATCATTGCTCACGCAGCATGAATGCCTACTGTGTGCCAAGCATGTCCCACAACCTGGACAGAGACCAGTGACAGTACAGCATCCTTAGTGTCCACAAGGGTTGGTTCTAGGTGAAGGAGACTGACATGAACAAGAGAAAAAAAAGTGGAACGTATAAAATGTTAGGTGGTGATGTGTGCTAAGGAGAAAAAGGAGAAGGAATAAAGATCAGAAGAGGCAGACAGTGAACGATGGAGGGAAGGAGAAGAGGAAAATGTGAGAGGTGAGCAGTCTTCACCAGGCACCTGCTCTCTCTCTCTCTCTCTCTCTCTCTCTCTCTCTCTCTCTCTCTCTCCCTCCCTCCCCCACCATATCCTTGAATACGCCCAGCTGCAGAGAGCTCATCCTTTTAAAAGACATCCTTTCTTTTTAACAAGCCGTGGCCTCCTGAAGCTTATGGGTCTCTCCCCAGTGACTTCCGTCTGGTGTGTGGAGCCTGCCTTCAGTGACTGCACTGGGCAAGCCTGGCCGCTCTCCCAGGGCGGCTGTTGTGTTCTCTGTAGGCCATTTCCCACAACCTTAAGATCGTGCTCCCGGGTGATGCGGCTTTCACAGCCAGGTGTGTGCTTTGCCTCAAGACGAAACGTTTGAAGCTGGATGTGCTGCTGCTGCACACCTGTGATGTCAGCACTGAGGAGGCTGAGACGGGAGGACTGAGTGTGAGGCCAGCCTGGGCTACCGTGTCCCAAACAACCAAAGGGAGACAGAAGATTGGTCCTACGGGAGTCTGGGAAAGCCCAAAGCAGCCACGCCACCAGAAAGTCTGACCCCAGCAGGGCTGGCAGTTTTCCCCAGGTGCACAGAGTTCCCTCTTCAGCTAGCCTTCTGTATACTCCAACATCCCCTTAGCCCACGAGGCCATGCCAGCCTGGGGAGAGTCTCAGGTGAGGGTCTCATCACCCCTTGCCACCCAAGTACCCTACAGGGCCAGTCTCCTGCAGTAGTCACAGCCGTTCTGAAGAAGATGCTGTATTCTACATCAATCTCTAAAAGATCTTCATATACTGAGGACATTAACTATGTTATAGAACACAAGGATTTTTCCTGTTTCTCCTTTGCTTACTTTTTCTGCTTCCCCTTCCTTTCCCCTTCTTTATTCTTATCTTTCTTTCTTGCTTGTTTGCTTCTCATAGTACTAGGACTTAAACCCCGGGCCTCACACACGCTAAGCAAGCACTCTGTATCTCAGCCCTTCATGTATTTTTCACACAGAACATTTTTTCAGATGGCTAAATGTGTCAATTTTTATTTTGGAATTATTTTCTTTTCCTCCTCTTCACTCATAATATATTTAGAAAAGTTTTCTCTAGGACATCCAGAGAAACCCTGTCTCAAAAAACAAAAACAAAAACAAAGCATATTTGTGTACGTTCTAGTACATGTTTACGTGTGTACACACATCTGTGCACATGTGGTGTGGAGAACTGCTGTGGGATGTCTTTCTGTATGCCGTGAATATGTGTTGCTCTGATTGGTTGATAAATAAAGCTGCATTGGCCTATGGCAGGGCAGGATGGAGCCAGGAGCGAAAATCCAAGAGAGATAGTGAAGAGGACAAAGGAGAGGGAGGGAGGAGGCCAGCCACTGCCCAAGGAGCAGCAAGATGCCAGCAGACCAATAATACCACAGCCAGGTGGCAACTTCTAGATTAATAGAAATGGGTTAAGATGAAAGAGCTAGCTAGCAAGAAGCCTGCCATAGGCCACACAGTTGGTAATTAATATAAGCCTCTGAGTGATCATTTTATAAGTGACTGTGGGACCGCAGAGCAGGGCAGGGCGCAGGAAAACTTCCAGCTACATTTTGATGCCCAACATGGGGCAAGAATTTCCACCCAAAAACCCGAGAAAGCTTTTAAAAAGGGTTCTAAAACGGAGCCAAGAGCAGCTTCCTAATTCATGTCGCTCATGGCAGGCCGAGGTACAGAGACGTGTCCCCTGGCCACAGCAGGCTTCAGCGGCAACATGGCAGACCCCCAAGGTCTCTGATGGGCTGGGCCAGGATACAAAGAGGCTTCTCCCAGTCACTGCCTGCTGGCTTGGGAGCACAGCCATGGGCTTAAAAACACAGGTATACTACTTAATACTGCTTCCCAGAATTGGGGAGATAAGCGTGACTCATTGGTACCTGCACCATGTTAAAAAACCTGGTGGGGTGGGGCCGGCAGCCAAGGCTGCTACTGCTTCTCTCCTAACCACACTGCAGTTTAAATCAATGGTCAAAAAATGATTACAGATCCGCAATAAGACAGATTCAGATGCAATAAAACTCTAAACGGTTTACAGTGTGTGCAAAAAGGTATGTAGGCTTAAGAGAGAGAAGAGAAGGATATAGATAGTCATAAAAATAAAGTCTTCAAAAATAAAATAACATATAAAAATATAATAAGCCACATAAAGATGGAAATTACACACAGAGTCTGGATTATGTTGTCTTTGGGATTTTTAACTGGAGAGAGAGATTTGATTGTAAAGGCTGCAGAATTAAACCTATATATATATATGGTATCTTGACTTCAAAATTTATGTCTAAGGATATGTTGCTTTGGAAAAGAGGTTCTGCTTTTCTTTCCACAGAAGATGAAAAGCTGTGGATTCCTTCCGGGTTAATATGGTTCCATCAAGGAAGACCTCCTGAGAGGTCTCTAGATGATCCAACATCCAGAACAGCTTCAAGGCAACTGACTCAGATAATACAGCCTCACAGACTACTTCAATCAAGACTTGACCATAATCCTAAAATTTTCTTTGTGTCCCCATAAGACTACCAGTGCCCCCAATTAGCAGGAAGTAATCTAGAAAACTGTGTCCACATTCCCATAAAATGGATTATGGATGTTTGTCTTTGTTTAGGGGTTGGTTAGAAATTGTTATTGGTCATAGTCAATCTCTTTCTAAAAGAAAAAAGGGGGATATGATATAGATATATAGGATACAGATATGATAGGATGAAAGGGTAGATTATTGAATCTACTTTTAAAGAGCAACAACTTGTTTGAAATGTTTTACATTGCTATGGATTTTGGTTTATTGATACAAATTTAAAGGTAATTTTGTTATTATATATATATATTTCTATTCTTGTTTAAGGTATTATGTTTATGCAACTCATTTAAAATTGTAAAATATAATTAAAAATACAGAATAATTAGTCATTTATGATAATCAAGCTTATAGTCATGTTAGTTAAGTTTTTTAGATATATAAAGATATATTTCAATTAGGTAGGTAATCTTCAAACACTTCAAAGACCTACAGAATATGGCATTTAAAATGTTTTAAAAACTTAGACTTTTCTAACAATGAGACATGTCTGTTCCTGGCAGCACTGATTTACTTCAAAGAGGAAGATGGTCATCAAAGACACTCCATATGGAGTTTACCTTCTTCTTGGCAAAAATGACCAGTTGGGCAAGAAATTGCGCAGGCCTGGACTGCTTAATAATATGTTGTATAAACTGGACATACAAGACCCATAGGAAAACGACCACTGATTTTGCCAAAACAAGGCAAGATGGTCCTTCAGGTTCCTGCTTCACAGAGGAGACTGCCAGACATTCTGCAAGACACAGGGAGAAGCGACTGAGAGATTCTAGGCCTGTAGGCTGAAGATAGATGCCCAACGTTGCAGAGGAACTTTGGATGACTGTCCAGGCAGCCAGCTGTCTCTGTTATTTCTAGAATTATGGAAGTTGCTTGCAATGCACTTCCTGTTTATTCAGGTAATATTGTATCCTTCTGGGGTCTTTGATGGAGTTGAAGACTAGATAGTTATAATTATAGCTTTCCTTAGTCATGACAAAAGATAAATCAGATATAAAAATTTAGACTCACAAAAGTAGGATAAATGATAGAATATTTTCTAATTTTGCCAAATATAAATAGACTAGATATTGTAACTATAATTCTTGCTTGATAACTGTTTTGTTATATATAATTTTTCTATGTTAAAGTTAAAGCCTTCTTTTTTGATTAGACAGAAAAGGGGAAGTGCTATGGGATGTCTTTCTGTATGCCGTGAATATGTGTCGCTCTGATTGGTTGATAAATAAAACTGCATTGGCCTATGGCAAGACAGGATGGAGCTAGGTGGGAAAATCCAAGAGAGATAGTGAATGGATAAAGGAGAGGGAGAGGAGACACCAGCCACTGCCCAAGGAGCAGCAAGATGCCAGCAGACCAGTAACGCCACGGCCATGTGGCATCATTAGATTAATAGAAATGGGTCAATTTAAGATGAAAGAGCTAGCTAGCAAGAAGCCTGCTATAGGCCATACAGTTAGTAATTAATATAAGCCTCTGAGTGATTATTTTATAAGCAGCTACAGAGCACAGAGGTTGACATGGGTGTTCTCCACTGGTTTGTGTCTGTCTGTTTTTTGAGTCAAGATCTCTTACTGAAACTACAGCTCACTGACTTGCTAGACTAGTTGGCTAGTGAGCTCCAGGGAGCTTCATGTCTCCACCTTCCAGCCCAGGGATTGAAGGGTGCACCACTACACCCATCTTCTAAGGTGAGCACTGAGGATCCAGACTCCACTCAGCTCCTCAGTGCAGCAATCACTTCACCAACTGGTCGCTGCTGTCTCTATTTTGGTATTTCAAAGATAACGGCCCATGTTATCTCCATTGTTAATAGTTCATTTTCAACTTTGGGTCAATGTGAAATTCAGTAAATGAAATAAACCATATGCAACCATACAGTTGTATTCTGTAGGAGGATGAGCTACGATAACCATGTTTTCAGTCTGCGTGAGTGAGCTTACTAAGTGCATGGGAACCAGAAGTAAAGGGGAAATAGTGAGCAGCAGATGAAGAGACACACGATAGTAAAACATCATCAAATCAGGTGCTGACAACACCCAGCAAGAACTGACTGAGGAAGCTAAGGGAGCAGCCAGCTGGAGCTGAGTGTCCCCTCCAGTGAACAGCAGACAAGCAACTGCCTCAAATCGGGTGCTAACAACCATCTAGCAGAAATCGACCGGAGAAGGCAGCTGGATCCTGGAGCTGCTGGCTGAACCTTCTCTTCATCCTGAGTGTCCCGTGGCAGAACTTCTTCAGTAGGTAAATAAGTCTGAGGTAAAAACTTTTTGCTTAAAATATCAGTAAAAAAGAGAATGTTTAGATAAGATTTAATACAGTAAAAGATGAATTATCTTTACATTTTTTTTATTAAGAAAAAAAAAAAAGATAAAAACAAAAGCAGGCTGCCTAAGCAAGTTGGAGAAGACCCCAGTAAGTCCCATCAGGGTTTTGGAGGGTGAGACTTAACTGTGGTGTAGACTTAATGATTAAAGGTTATTAAAATTCCTAAGGTTACATTGACCTGCTCATGGCAATGTTAAAAAACAAAACTGATTTAAAAAAAAACAAAACAAAACTGCCTCTAATCAAGATGATTACTTGTGTTTTTCTAACCTTTTTAGGCTTTAACCCCTGGAGGAAACTAAACCTTGGCAAAATCAGGCTTTATTTAAAACTGTTGGATTGTTGTGTAGGTTTCTCTAAATGTTACAGTGAAATTATAAGATTGGCGAAGCCATCTTTCTGGGCATTCAGCAGCCAAAGCCTGAGGCCTACATCAATGAGAAAACAAAAAAGGACAGCCAATGTTCTGGCCTTTGCCCTCCAAAGGCAGCCACACCCCAGGAGATGTTGGGGACCCCTCTGGTAAATCACCTCTTCCCTTGACCAGTCAGAGCAGCCACAGAGTCTGTGGAGACTGGACTCTGCCCAGTACACATCCTGCAGGGAGGAGGGCCTAGGAAGAGGGACATTCCTTATGCTTCCAAAGGAAGTCGCATGGTCAGAAAGAGCCTGATGATATCACTGACAGATGAAAACCTCTCCTTAAGACTCTAAGAGTAGCTGTTAGGGAGGCTCTGTTGACTTTAGAAATAAACACCAAAGGTCAGTCTGTGGCCATTGATAGAGTCTTAAACATCAGAAAGGAAACTACAACCAAGGCAATTTTAAAAGTGTGAGTAACTAAAAAGAGACGACTGGTCAACAACTGGTCCAGAACATCACTCACTGGTTCACCTCTCCAAGATTAAGTCCTGTTCTCCAGAAAACACTCCAAAATGAAAAGTGAGAGACTTAACAAACAATTATTTTCAGAGGGGACCCCAAAGGAACTTCAGATAAGCACTGGCTCATACCAGCAAAGTCTCTCTCGAGCCCCTCTGCCCCCTTAAATGGCTACCCAGATCTGTCTCTTGCAGCATTTAAAAAATGTTATTTGACAAAGATAGTGGCCCATCCTTCGCAGCCTGGGTCCCGAGACTTATTCTATGGAGACTGTCTCTCTGCTTTCATTTTGCTTTGTTTCCCTGGTCCTTGCTTGCCTGTGACTGATGCCTTCCAGATTCTAGGCCTCACAACTTCAAATAAGGCTGACTAAGAGATGCCAACCCCTGCCACCATGACCTCCTTCTGCTGTGGGCTGCTGTGTTACCCGGAGTAATGCCACCAACCTCTCTTTCTGTGAGCCTGGGGGAGGGATCCACCAGCCCTTTCATCAATATCTCTCTCCAGATCCAAAGCACTGAGGAGCAGTCATGGCCTAGAGAACTGGGTTCCAAATCCTTAAGGAGGGAATATTATGATAAAAACAAATGCATACATTAAAATAAATGTGTAAACACTGTAGAGTTAAACCGACAAGGAAAAGAAACACACACACACACACACACACACACACACACACACACACAAAAGAAACGGTAACTAAAAAACCTGCATCTGGGTCTGAGATAGCCAAGCTAGCCAGGCAAAAGACAAGACTCTACAGTTAAACAGTGAAGCTATTATAGAACCAATTTTTTTTTCTTGTATTTGGCCCCAAATGTATCACCCCAATCTGCCATATGTGTTATAAAAATCACTTAGTAGATATAAAGTACACCAAAACCACGGCGTCCTTGAGGACAGTTGGGAGGTGAACCATTCCCAGCAGAGGTGACTAGCGCTTGGCCTGCGGTGGAAAGAGAAGCTGGGCGGTCAGCTAGGGAAGCTATTCTGTGGAGGGGATCAAGGGGTCCCTCAGCCTGGGGAACGTTCTCAGGTGGGGCCTCCACTGACTGCTCCAGCTTTCCCAGCAATATCTGCGGACCTTTGTAAACACCTGGTTTGAAGACTTTAGCTATTTGCCCTTCCACTTGGAGCCTCGCCCAAGGAGACACTGCTCTGCACGGGACTCTGCCTATCAGAAGCCCAGCTGGCTACCTCAACCGGGCTTCCTCTGCTGATTTCGGCGGGATGTTTGTAAACCCTCAATGTGATGATGTTTGCGTATCTACTGCTGCTTCTCTCTACTCCTTGCTATTTATTTTTTCACCCTTTGCTTGCTATATACTGTTGGTTTTAATTTCGGCACGACAAAACCCAGTGTCAGAGGTTTATTGGGGGCGGGGACAGAAGAGAGTGTGGCCAGGCCTGTGGAAGAGACACGTGAGAAGGGAGAGAGGGGAGGAGTCTGTGACCAGCTTTTTAAGGATTCTGTGGGCTTACAGAGCTACGCCAGGAATGTGTAGATTGCATGATCACACTGTGAACATTACGTAATCACACAGTGCACAGATGACGTAAGAGGTAAGACCCCTTGCTTAGCTTCTGAACTGCGCATGTGCAGTCATGCAGCTGGAGGAGTGGCAGAATCCTAATAAACTTACTCCTCTGAAATAAAAGCACAATGGTCATAGATCATCCTCTGAACTATTCAGAACAGGTATAACAGTAAATGTGTATTGTATATTGTTCACTTGTATGTGCCAGGCAAGGGACTCAGCACCTTACATACATTATCTTATGTAGCTAATACTTATCCTAACCATTGTTGTATTGATAGGGTCACTGAAACTTATCAAGGCTTACTTAGACAATATCTTTCACCTAAAATACAACTGGGGTGTGGGACAATGGTGGAGCACTTGCCTTGCATATCCAAGGTCTTGTATTCACTCCCTGGCATCATATAAAACACACACACACACACACACACACACACACACACACACACACACACATATGAAGTCAGGACAGAACTCAAACCTGCTTGAGTTCTTAGCCACCGTATTTCATACAGGTAACAAGAGAAACATCTTACACGCTTGGAAATCCCCAACTTCATGAGTACACATTTCAGGAATGATTATTGGGTGTGTGCTGACTCCTGCTCATTCCAGGAAGTGTGAAGAGAGAAAGAGGCAGTGAGGCAGAGCTACTGGCTGTCAGGAAGTCAGTCATTCTACAGGTAGTAAGTGACTCATGTCTTGCCTGGAAGTCAAGGATTCAAATTCTTCTCTTAACAGAAGTATGGATACTTACACTAACTTGTCCCAGAGAAGACAGAACTGTGACAATGGAATCCACACGTCTCCCTTGCCATCAGACAGAGTGGATTCTAGAATTTGGAAGGGAAGCAATCTTCAAGTAGAGTTAATACTCAGTTTTATTATTTCCAGGTGTTCAGTTTCCCATCATCCCAGACAGGGTTTCTCTGTGTAGCCCTGGCTGTCCTAGAACTCTCTCTGTAGACCAGGTTGACCTCGAACTCACAGAGATCTTCCTGCCTCTGCCTCCTGAGCCCTGGGATTAAAGCTGTGCACCACCACCCGGCTGGAACCCAGTTTTTACACAGGGCGTTTCTGAAGTAAGGGTGACTCTCCTGGTCAGTGGGGTCTTACAATGGCTACTGACCAGGTAACAATTATGAGGTAAGCATTACTGTGACACATGTACCAGCTCACTTTATATTTCTGATGGCTTAGGCAGACAGCTGCAACTTGTCAACTTTTCATTCAACCACTGAAGGAAGGACGGTTCCCGGGGCAGCACTGTCCTGGTTGTTTGCCGAGACTCTGTGGCCACTGTCTCAAAAGATAAAGAGAAAGATCAGGAGATGGCCCGGGGGGAGCTGCAGGCACAGCCTGATGGCTTGAGTGTGACCCCTGGAACCATATAAGGTGAGATTTGGTGAAGAATCTGTAATTCCAGCATTCCCAAGGGGGAGACAGGAGGCAGACAGGAGACTCTCTGGAAGCTTGAGAACCGGTCAGCTTGGTGGACACAACGTGGCAGCAGAAACAGAGAGCGTCTCCTTCCTCAACAAGATGGGGAGAGAACCAACCCTTGAACCTGCCCCCCTCCCAGGAAATGAATAAATTTATATTTAAAAGATCAAAAAAGAATCAGCATTAAAATGTGTCTGGGGGGTGGAGGGGTGGGGTGGTCATGTTGCTGAGTCATTGACCTGGAAGAAAGTCCTCAAAAGAATTCGTTAGGACTGCTGAGCCGAGTGTGGTGGCTCCTGCCTGAAATCCCAGCACCAGAGAGGGTCTAGTGGGATGTCGCAGCAAGTGAGAGTCCAGCGTGGGACACATGGAGAGTTCTAGCCGGGCCTGAGGAGCAGAGTGAGGCGCTGTCTAGAAAGAAGGGGAAGAGGAGTGGTCTGTAGCTGGAGCTGAGTTGGTAGAGCGCTTGCCTGGCATGCCTGAGGCCCCGGAGTCCATTCGCAGCCCTGCACAAACCAGGCATGCTGGTCCAGCACACTTGCAATCCCAGGGAGGCGAAGGCGGGGAGATTGGGAGACCAGGCTCGTCCAGCCAGGAGCAGTTGGCATACAGGAGACACCCTCTCAAAAAGAAGAAAAGAAAAAGAAAAATGTTGGAGAGAGGGAACAATAAATCCAGCCTCTGAAACTGACGGTTTTTGACTTTGGAAAAACGTGATGTGTATATGCAACAGAAGTGAACCAGTTTCAGATGAGACCATGGGAAGCCGGAGAAACTTTAACCTTTTCATTTTTCATATTTTGCTTCTGTCCCATGAACACGTCACATGTGGTGGAAATCTATGTCTATGAAGTCCTTTTCTTTGGCAACAGCTCGTTCATTAAAGGCGGCTGCTAGGACCAGCAATGGGGAGGGACATGTGACTGCCCTGCCCTCTCCCTCCTATTAGTTCCTGATGGGCAAGTCCTATGATTTGGTGCCCACACATTCTCCAGGGTTTCCTTTGTGGCTGGTTAGCGTGGGGCAAATTTGGTGACACTCCATCTGTGACCCTATGGTTGTCTTTCTGGTATTGTTTAACGCCAAGGTCATGGTGAGGTCATGGCGAGGTCATGGCGAGGTTCCTGACTAACCTGTTCTTAGGCTGCAGTGAGACTTTGGGGACACTTCAGCCCAGGAACAGGCCAGCCCACTGCCGTCCTTCTCAGTGCTGAAGCTTAAAAAGACCTTTCAGTCCCTGTAACGTAGAAAGGCTGAGCATGGTGTCTTTACTGATGACCTTTTCCTCGCTCCGTGGCAGGAGAACACAGATGCAGCATGTGGTCAGCAGCATCTCGGATTCCGTGAAATAAGGTGGCTTCAGCTCTAGAGGGGTGCAGGCCATTTAGACATGACGTTAGGTTTCAGGCCTGGTGGCACAGGCCCGCTCTTCCAACCTCTCTGGAAGCAGAGGCAGGTAGATCAGAAGTTCAAGGCCTGCCTGGGCAACTTAGTGAGACCTTGCCTCAAAAAGTAGAAAGAGAGTCGGGATAGAGTGGTGCCCTATCATGCAGGAGGTCTTGGTTCAGTCCCCAGCACTGGCCCCGTAAATGAAGTCCATGCTTTAGGTCGATTTGCTACTGCATATATGTGTGTGTGTGTGTGTGTGTGTGTGTGTGTGTGTGTGTGTGTGACTTTTTAAAACTGTATTTAGTTTTAAATGCATATGGGTGTTTTTCTTCCTTGTGTGTCTATGTACCACATGTGCACAGCACTTGAGACCATATGTGAGTGTTGAGTCCTCTGGGACAGGAGTTACCGACAATTGTGAACTGTCATGTGGGTGCTGGGAGTCGAACCCAGGTCTTATGTAGGAGCAGCTAGTGCTGTTAACTGCTGAACCATCTCTATATCCCCTATATATGTGATTTTTGAACTCAGTCTATAGGAAGCCTTATCAATGGATCCGACTAGTCTCCCAGGTTTTATTTTTTTTTCTCCTGATGCTCATACACTGGGCGTCCCTACATGTGCTTATTGCTGGAACCGGAGTGTAGGATTTTACCACGATCCTTATTAAATTGTGTCTTGTTGGCTCCAGTCTGTTACTCCCATCTGCCAAGACCTTTCTGAGTCATGATTTTCTCCCATACTACATTAACTGTCTTTCCCATCTAGCTCTCTGCCATCTGTAAATATGATAAGCCTGAGTATGTATCCAAGTCTCATAAAAGTGTTAAGCATCCCTGGGCCAACACTCTGGAGCCATGGTGGCCATTAGTGAGTTCCTCCTGGCTGGCATGAATCCAGAACGGACTCACATTTCAGTCACCCCTCTTTCTACCCCTGGGAGATAGACACTCAGCTTTGCCCTCAAAGTAGACCCAAGTGAAACCTACTTTTAAAACACTAGCTACAACCAGGTATCACCATAACTCACGCTTACAATCCTAGAACTTGAGAAGCTGAGGCAGGAGAATTACTCCAAATATGAGGCCAGCCTGGACTTCAGAGCAAGTCCCTGAGCAGGGCTGCACAAGAAGACCTTGTCTCAAAACAAACAAGCAAACAAACAAACAAGCAAACAAAATTCGACTGTATGACTGTAGGCTGGTTCCCTGATGAATCTCTCCTTAGTTTCCTTATCTGTAAATGGGTTGTTATTTTTATTATTGTTAATATTATTGGAGTAAGGATCAAATCAATTAGTACTTAATAAAACATTTGGAACTATTTTTAACAACCTTATTAAAAAAGGAATGGGGTTTAGTGTGTACATATTTTGTTTGTTTTTAAGACAATGTGTCTTGTAGCCGAAGCTGGCCTTGAATTTCTAATCTTCCCTGTCTCTACTTCTGAAATGTTGGGACTACAGACATGAGCCACTATGCTATGAGAGTATATATAATTTTTTATTTACTTTTTTGAGACATGGTCATGTAGCTCAGGCTAGCCTCAGCATCAATCCCCCTGATTGTTTGGGGGATATTCAATCACACTGTGAACCCCGAGTTTGTATTTGCATTAATTAAATAAAATTAGCCTTGGGTCAGGAGACTGAGTTAGCAACTAGTTGACAGAAAGAAGTCATAGAGCCTCAGAGGGCATCCGGGAGAGATAGAGACAAACAGGAAGTAGTGGGGAGGGATTTTGAGTGGCACAGTTTTGTTGGTTTTTTGTTTTTTTTTTGTTTTTTTTTTTTTTTGTTTTTTTTTTTTTTTTGAGAGCAGAAGGATGTGCTTTTGGGGAGACACCAGCAAGGAGAGAAGGTCAGCTAGTTGACCTAACCTCACTGAGCTATCAGGTTTTCACCTCAGCCTTTGAATCTTATTTATAAATAGAACGACAGAGATTTAGTTAAAGCACCCTTTAGCAGCAGTAACAGGGCCGGTGCCTGGGGGAACAGAATTCCTACCAGGTTGCAGCCTGAGCAGCCGGGCCACTGCCAGAGGATCAGGCTGCCTGATATAGCAGGAGATCAAGCCACTGCACCAAAGATAAAACAACTCCCGGTGGTCCTCCTGCCTCTGCCTCCCAAGTGCTGAGATTACAAGTTTGAGCCACCTCTCCTGGCTTCTTATTAATAACTTATAACTTGGATAACTTCAGTAAGTTGACGTGGCTTAAATGTAGACGTTTTGTGGTGACGCTGGGCTGACTCGGTGAGCAATACCTCCTCCTCTTCCTCCTGTTACTGTTCTTGCCTTTTGTTGCTCTGTTTGCTTCTGAGTTAGGGATCAGACCCAGAGTCACTGGCGTGCTAATGAGTGACTCTCAGACCACCGAGCTTCCCCCTCAGTCCACAAGTTGCCATTTTTAAGTGCATGTAAACACTCCTGGGGAAATTATTCCAAAGTTTGGCTAGGAATCCATTTAAAGCTGAGACCTCTGTTTTCCTGAATCTCTTTTTGCTATTTGTGGCATAGATATCTGTGTATCTCCAAGCATCTTCTTAGAGACAGAGGCTAATGCAAGGGCACATGTACGAGTCTTTCCAAATCTAGTCTATATGTCATAGGATTTACAATCTTAAACTCATTTGGAACCATTGGCACTGTCTTGTCAGCCCCTCGCTTGGGCATCCACTTCCTGGCCACGCCCACTGTGCTTTCCTTTAGAGTAGAGAGTTCACATCTGTAAAGTACATGAGAGTCGCTTGCAGGGAGAGTTCCAGCCAGGCACAGTGGCACACATCTGTAATCTTAGTGCTTGGGGAAGATGGGATGGACTGAGGCAGAAGGATCACTATGAGTTCAAAGCCAGTTTCCCCTGAGATTTAGGTTAACTAGGTCTGAGGTGGGGCCTGGGGATAAGCATTTTTAGAAACAGTTTGAAAGCCACCACCTTTGAGAACAGCTTATGGAGAGGGAGAAGGGAAATGATAGCTTGGGCCAGGGCTTTCCAGGTGTCTGCTAGCATGGCCTCTCTCTCCCTCTCCAGCATGGATCACAGTCCTTCTGGACTGTTCTTTTTGGTTACATGTAGCTTGTAAGAAGACCTTTTGTCTAGCATCTTCCACAAGCCTCAGGTTGTTCTGGAGTCTGTCTCTCTTGAACTGCTAGGTAACCTTTGACTTTTACAGATAGTTATTCATAGGCCAGCAAGACGGTTTGGTGGGAGAGAGTACCTGTCACCAAGTTTGATGCTCAATACCTACATGGTAGGAGAAAACTGACAGCCACGGGTTGTCCTCTGACTTCCACGTCCACTGTAGCACACACCACCAGACCCCACACACCCACAAAACGAATTTCAAAATGTGATTAAATTTTTTTTAAGTTATTCATGAGTAGGATGTGGTGGTGTGGACTTCTAATCCCAGCACCTAGGAAACAGAGGCAGGAGGATCAGGAATTCAAGGTCACACTCAGCTACACAATGAGTATGAGGTCAGCTTGGGTTACAAGAGACTGTCTCAAAAAATCAAAATAAATGTCACTGAATAATAATAATAAAGTAAACGCCAGAGCCAATGAAAGGACTCTTTGTAGCCCTGCCTCAGCCACCGGAAATGCCCCGGATGATAGCCTGCCCAGGGCCACTCAGCCGAGTCATCAATAAGAAGGTGAAGGCTGCGGCTGGCAGGGGCTAGATAGATGGGTGCCTATTAGGAAGCCCTTGGAGGAGCTGCCTGGGAAGGATTGATGCCCCAAAGCTCTGCAGTTAGAAGCACTGACATGAGAGGGGAGGGGCTCCAGGCTAAGCTGAAGCTGCCTGGCCTTCTGGACTTGCTGAGGTCTGACCTCGTCAACCCCGCCCAGCACCGCGACCCCTACCTTACTCTTCGTCCATGGCCCATCTCTATCCCTTCATGATTGCATAGCCCACATTGTATTCTAATTATTTGCGCATTAGTCTTCCGTTTATTAAACTTATTTTAAATTAAAAAAAATTATGTGTATGAGCGCTTGGCTGCAAGTATGTATGTGCTTATCATATGTGACCTGTGCCTTCAGAAGCCAGGAGAAAGTGTCAGATCCCCTGGAACTAGAGTTACAGGCAGGTGTAAACCTTCATGTGGGTGCTGGGAACCCAACCTGAGTCCTCTATAAGAGCAGTAAGTGCTCTTAACCACTGAGCTGTCTCTTCAGTTCCTATTACAACTTCTCAAAGGTCAGAATAACATTTTCCTTATTTAAAATAAAAACAACACAAAAACAAAGAAAATAGGGGTATGGTACTTCATGTCTGTAAACCAGCCCTTGGGAGGTTGAGTCAGGAAAACTGCTGTGCATTTGAGGCCAGCCAGTGGGTATAAAACAAAACTCTGTCTAAATAAATAGTTAACCAAAAAAAAAAAACAAAAAAAAAAACCAGGCACCTATACTTTTTGCCCACTTGCTATATGGTACACACTCAGTGAACATTTGCTTACAGCAACGTTTGCCCTGTGTGTTCGCAATGCCAGGCAGGCAATGCGCTACTGTTCTCTCTGTTTGTATAGAAGCAGCCTCCACATCCTTCCAACAGCGCCTTTCCACCGCATCAGGCAGGACCGGTTTGCAGAAGGAATCCTAAAGCAGATGGAAACTCCTTTATCCTATAGTCCAGTTGCTAAGTCCATTCATGGACTATGGTAGGAAAAATTTACAAATATAACAAACACTTAAAAAGCCAGTCCACAGTCTAAGGGGGAGGGATTGCTGCTTTGTGGTGGTAATACCAGCAATTAGGGTCACAATAGTGAGACATTGTCTTTCAAATTAAAGAGAGAGAGAGAGAGAGAGAGAGAGAGAGAGAGAGAGAGAGAGAGAGAGAAAAAAAGGAAGGAAGCAAGCAAGCACAGAAAAAGAGAGGAGGGGATTGTACTGAATGGCAGAGCCCCATTACCTCAGGTCTAGCAGTAAGTGGGTGGCCATTTTTTCCAGCTTTGAGAGTCTTGAATGATACTAATAATAAAGTAATGAGAACTGTTAGGCATAGTGGTGCATACCTAGAATCCCAGCACGTGGGTTCAAGGCCAGCCTCTGTTACATATCGAGTTGGAGGTCTCTGACAGATGAGCCCCTGTCTCAGTAATAATAAGAAGAACGATTCTATAGAGAACATGAAGTTTCCTGTGCCCTCCAGGAATCCTGGCCGGGGCCCAAAAACTTGACAAAGGGAGGAAGAAACCATAACAAATGTGTTTAAACAAAAATTTTATGAGACATAAGAGCCTTCAGGTGAAAACTCAAAGATGAAAAAGGAAGGAAGTAGGGAAGAAAGGAAGGGAAGGGGGAAAGAGGGAAGGAAGTAAGAAGGAAGGAGAGGAGGGAAGGAAGGAAGTAGGGAAGGAAGGAAGGAGAGAAGAAAGGAAGCCCAGCTAGGCGCCAGCATTGTTTCTCTTAAGCTCACACTTCAGGACTCCTCAGTGTTGCTGAGGGGATGCTGCCTGGGTCAGAGGCAGGGGTTTCACAGGCACTCGCCAGGCCTTCTGTAAGCTCCAATGCCACCTTGGCTAACGGTGGCCATACTGCTGCTTCTTGAGCTTTGGGACAGGTTTTTACAGCCATCCCTTTCCTTTTTCATGAATCTGCCAGATGACATTCTTAGCTCTTAAAATGAGCTGCTTTTCAAAATGCATGTCTGCCTTCAGGTTTCAGGGTAGAAAATCGGAGAGCCAGGCTTCTTTCAGTTTTGTATAAAATAGAGTTGAGAGACTCTCAGCCAGGAGTGATGGCCCACACTTGTAATACCAGCATTCAAGAGGCTGAGACAGAATTGCTTTGGATTTGGGACTAGCCTGCACTATAGCATTAGTTCCAGGCTAGCCTGAGTTACGGTGTGTGACCTGGTGAGTTAATAGGCTCTGATTCAGGCTTTGGAGACTTCCTGATGAATACAGAACATTAGATAAGATGCCTACACTGGGTAATTAGACTACATAGAGGAATTTTATACTTACTCCTGGATTCCTGGATATCTGAATTGGCTGGAAAAGCAATTTTTGGATAAAGTGTTGCAATTTAAAAATAACCTAATAATGGTTAAAAAAGTCGAAAGGTAAATAGGGCTGGTGGTGGCACTGGTCACGGGACAGAACCCACTGTTAGTTTTTAGAGCTTTATTAGGAGGGAAAGGCATGGGGGAAGAAAGAGAGGAGAGCCAGGCCTGGTGGGGGAGGGAAGTGGGGAGCAGAGCAGAGACAGTACACAGAGAGGGTGGGTGGTCTGTGTTTGGCTTTTAAAGGTGGGTACATAGTCACCAGTGCCTGCTGATGATGTAAGACACAAGACCCCAAGCTGCCCATCCTAACTTCAGACTTTTTGCTTATTATAAAAAAAGTGAGTAAATAGGAATAGGGGTGTTGTTTATCCCAGAAAAACTGCTTCCAGCTGACTTGGTGGGTGTCGGTTGGCTCTTAGGGGGGTAAGGGAGGAGGCCTTCTGAGGTAGACTGGGATGGTGGGCTGTTCTGCTGCCCTGGAGCTATCCATCCCTCTTGGAAACTTGGGGATAAGGTAACTCTTTTCATTTGTCCATTTGCTGGCAGAAGTTCCTGAGAAGCCGTTATGCAGCCAAATTTACTGGTATCTGCCCCTATGTCCCATGGCTGCAGCCAAGAGAGAAAAATAAAAAATTAAAATAACAAACCAGGATCCCAGGCTCCTATCTCAAGCACTCCTAAGGTAGAAGGATCTGTGAATCAGCACAAGTTATTCCCACCTGCATCAAGACAGGAATAAGGGCTGGGAGCATATGCAGCAGTGGACCCCCCGGAGGGGGCGTCCAACAGCATTGACCCCTTCATCAAGGGAGAGAATGTGTCATTGCCAGCTCAGCCCTCAGCCCGAGGACCCCCCCTGGGGGTCCGGCATGAGTAATAGAGCTCAGGCTGCAGCCTCGGGGAAACAGGACTCACCAATCACACATATGGTGGAGGGAAGATGCTGCAGCAGCGGGAGACGCGGTGACAGTGGTGGTGGCGGTGGCGGCGAGATGCTATGGCAGTAGTCGCAAGCCCCAGATGCTGAGTGCCCAGAACTTCCTATCCGATATCCGAGTCAGGGCACCAAAATGAAAGGTATACGGTGCTGGTTACCGCATGGAAAGGTCACAGTCACCCCTCCCATCCTCCCCACCCCTCCCCACATGGTCAACCATACAGGACTAGGATGAAAGGAAAGTGGCTGAGCTTCACCATTAGGCTAGGAAGCCACCAGGAGAGCATCCATTTGGAGGAACGGAGCAGAGAATGCCTGGCTGGGGCTGGTGTTTCCACAGCTTCAAATCTAGACCACTGCGGTGCTCCAAAAATAAAAAAGCAAAACCAAAGGTTGTGCCTGTGATTCCAGCACTGGGGAGGCTGAGACAGGAGGATTGCTGAGAGTTTGAGGCCATACCCAGCTACACAGTGAGGTCTAGGTCAACCTGGGCTACAAAGTAAGATCCTATCTCAAATAAATAAATAAATAAATAAATAAATAAATAAATAAATAAATA
>CABHPP010105038.1:0-18834 GCA_902168425.1 Peromyscus attwateri
AAGAATGCAGGGGGATAGGAGAATCCTGGTTTTAGCTCTCCCATCGCTCTAAGCACCACCCTGCCTGTAGGATCTGAGGAACAATAAATGCTTGCTGGGCTGTAAGGAAGGCTGGGAGAGCCTGATGAATGGAATGGAGAATGTTGGGTAAAATCTGAAGTTCCAGTCTTACTGTAAATTCCCTTCTTTTGCGTTTAATAAAAAAAAAAGCTTGGGGTAGTTCACTGACGCATAGGAGGCCCTGTGGATGGCCTGACCTTGAAGTTGTTTCAGTGAATGGGGTTCGGAGGAGAGATGTGAAGGGCATGTTGTTTATTGTTGATTTTGCAGTACTGAGCACTGAACCCAGAGCCCTCCACCTATTAGGCCAGCACTGTGCTCTTATCTCCAACCCTTTTGTGGGTGCCTTTCAAGGGGTACATCTTGGGCCTGGAGTCCTGATCAGGTGGCACAGGGGTGGGGTTTGTGGGTAATTCTCTGTGGTGTGGTATGCTAGATAACAGAGTGATGGCATCGACAAGATTGTGCGGACGCTGGTGGATAATTAGTGTTAGATGTTAGGGCAATGTCACGTGGTATGAGTTTGTTGGTGTTTGCAGAATATGTATATGTGAAATAAAATTATCTAGTTGGATATAAAAATTATAGTTAATTTTACTTTAATTTTTAAAAAGCTGTATTTTATTTTTCATTCTGTGTATTTGTGTATGTCTGTGTATGGGCTATGTACATGTGAGTGTGGGTGCCAGTGGAAACCAGCAGAGAGTGTAGGGTCCCATGGCATTGGAGTGAGAGGCAGTAACTGGAACATGGGTGCTGAAATGGAACTCGGATCTTCTTCAAGAGCAGTATGGGCTCTTCACCATTGAGCTGTTATTACTTATTATTGCTTACTATTTATTTTACATTACATCATTCTCAGACACTTTGTGCAAAAGCGTCCTGAAAGAAAATTTCCTTTAGTATCCTGCTTTAAGTTGAATGCCTGAAGGCAGGACAGTTTCTAATTGTTGAGTGCCCTGTCCTGAAATACGGCATTTGATGAATGGTTGTGAACAAGTGAATTAATGAATGACAGGAGGTTAAGACCACTGACCCAAGAAGAGTTGGAGATGTGATAGGCAGATCTCTGTCTGTCTCTGAGATGCTGGCTGCACGGGGTCACCTTCACTGTGGAAGGCCTTGTATTTGTGAGAGCCTAGTCCCTTTTCCATATCATTAGCAACTGGTCATTGGAAATCAGCTGCTTGACCAGATGAGCCTGCTTGATGGTTTCAGATGGAAATCTCAGATCCTGCATGGCTGTAGCAGATGCAGATGAGGGCCACCTTAGCTTGTGTGAACTGCAGCTTGGCTGGGCCTCAGCCTCTTCCTTATTGGGGCGGGGCGGGGGGGATAGGGGGCTTTCCTGGCGGACAGTCTGGTGAACATGAAGCCAGGCGGTGGGAAGTCCACACATTCCCCCTTGGCAGACACTGTGTATACCACTCACTCTCAAGCCTTTAGAAATAGCCGCTTCTTCCTTTGAGCTTTTCTTTGCAAGGAGAAGGGTGTTAGCAAATGACAAGTTAGGGGTCAGGACATTTGTACACGAGTCTCCAGTGAACTGTACATGTACTTTGTCCTGGAATTGGGGTAGCCATTCTTGACCCCTCTTCACAGCTCTCCCTGAACACAGATAACACTTATTATGCCAGTTGTGTCTGGCTAAGGATAGCTGCACTTGTGGGACCAGGTCCGAAGGAGCACTTCCGGATCTCTGTCTCGCTGGCAGCAGAGATGTCCTGCTGACACCCTGTCTTGGAGTGGGAAGGGTGGACTTAACAAATCGCTTTATTTATAGTTGTTGAAAGAATTGAGAGATGTGTGCCTGTGCCTGCTACAGGACAAGAGGAGGTACAAGGTAGGGAGAGACGAGGTGGATGCAAGGCTGGCCAGACACACCCATGCCCTTTCCCAGTGGTTTACAAGAGACTGGATGGCCCAGTGTGTCCTTTTGTAGGCCTGTCTGTCCACCTGGTAGCTTTGGCTTCCTTTCAGCATGGCAGCTGCTTGTATCCATGAATGGGCTTGGGGTTCTAGAATCAACGGTTTGCAGCCCCTTAAGGCCGACCTTCCAGAGTTCGACCATATTTAAGCTGGGCTTATCAGCAAACACTGAGGAGGTCAAGGCTGGACGATTGCTGTGAATTTGAGCCTAGCTTGGGCTTCAGAGTGAGTTTAACCCTTCCACTTCCCCAAGAGAAGAAGGAAGGCCAGGAGGAGGAAGAAGAGGAGGAGGAGGAAGAGAAGTGTTTTTAAACTACCTTATTTCATTGGTCACAACAGGTCACAGAACAAACCAGGAAGACATCAGATTGAAGGGGAAGGGATAGATGGGGCCTCTTAAAAAAAAAAAACAAAATGAACCCCCCCCCCCCCGGTTTATTTATTTTTACCTTATGTGGGCGAGAGTGTTTGCCTGCGTGTGCTTATCGGGTTTGTACAGTGCTGGAGGGAAGCCGGAAATGGATAGCAAATCCGCTGGTGTAAGTGGAGTTACAGGTGGTTGTGAGCTGACATGTGGGTGCTAGAAACAGAATCCTGGTCCTCTGCAAGAGCAGCCAGTGCTCTTACCTGTTGAGTCATTTATCTCCATCTGCGTTGACTGTACCCCCGGATGAGGGATGGCCGACTTTGCAAAGACCCTGTGTGACGCCGTTATCTCCGAAACACAGACGGGCACAAGGGAGGGCGTGATGGAAATAGTGCAGGGTTCTGTGTCACAGAGCTCATCGGCAATCTTTTCTTTTTTCTTTTTTTGTTAGACAGGCTCTCACTACATACATAGCCCTGGCCAGGCTAGCAATTGCTAAGTAGCTCAGGCTAGCCTTGAATTGACAGAGTTCTTCTTGCCTCTGCGCCCCCCCCCCCCCCCCCCCCCAGTGGCTGGGATGGTGCCTGGCTTGGCAGTCTTTTCTTATCAGCCAAAAATGTGAGTTACCAATGCCAGTGTTCTTTGTCTGAGATTGCTGGTGCTGGTGACACGTGGCAGGGCTGACAGGGAAGCCACTGGGGAGATGTGGCTGTGGTCTGAGACCTGGATTTTCCCGTGGAAGTGGTCTGCTTATTTTGGAGCCATGACAACTTGATCCCTGGCATTTTAAGTGAGGAGAATGGCTTTAAAAGAGTCAGTCTTTCTCTGAGGCCGTTGGATTTATTGGCTTTCTGGTTCTTTAGAAAGTGTTTTACCCATTACTGTGTAATCTTTGTTTTTCTGTTTAGGCAATAAGAAAAAGGAATCTGGTAAGTGTTGTCCTAAGAACTGATAGGCAGGGCCCTGGTGTGGCCTGGGGATGGGCGTCTCCGATGGGCCCTGTACTCCTGTGTGCCTGGGAGCCCAGTATGTAGGCCTTGACCTTGTCTTTCCTCCCTGACCTTGGACTTTGAGGCAGACTGTTGCGCCTTTCTCTGGGCAAATGGTCCTGTCCTGAGGTCCTTACTAGATCTTGAGTCTGGTGAATGCAGGATGTCCCGGGAGGGGGCCCCTTTCACGCACGCATGTTCAGAATTTCAGAATCTCATTGCAACAAGAGACTCACATTTGATTTCTGATCTGGGGCCCATGCTGGGGAGCGTAGAGCAGGGCTCTGGTGTTTCACTTCTGGTGCATTCCCCTACAAGCCCCGTACGCTTTGCCTGAAGTCAGAGAAGACCCAAGCCGCCCTGCCACAGCCCCTTCTCCTAAAACTCAGAAGCGCAAGGTAGAGGAGAGAAGGACACTGAGGCCTTAAGAGCCGACGCAGGCCCGGGCCAGCTCAACCCAGAGCTGAGAATGCTGGGGTGGACTTGTTGATCCCTGTACCAGAGGCATCATCTTCTCTAGCCCTGTTACCTTTAAGGGAAACAGAAAGCCCCAGTTCAGTAATTTCGCCTCCTTTTCTCCCGTCTTGATGCCTTGATTGTGGCAGGCAGCCTGGGGTTTAATTGCGTCTGCCCTGCTGGCTTGTTTCTCATGGGGATTAGAGGAAGCTAAATTGGGCTTTGCCCACTTAGTGGATAACAGGGCTTCCTGAGGAATGTGAGCCTAATTAGGGATTCCAGGGTCATGCCTAGCAAAGAGTTCCCAGGAGCAAAGGTAGAGAGGGCTCTCGTCCTTGGAAAGGTTAATAAAGTCTCTGCAGCCTGCATTTCATGCCCTAGTCCCTGTGGGTCCCTTGTTCTTGCAGGCTCTTTGGGGAGCTTGACCTTGACAGTTACTGGCCCTGGCCTCAGGCGCTGGAGCTGTTCCAGAAGTCGCCTTGAATGAGGAGACTTGTTGCTGCTTGGGGGTCTAGCCTTGACCGGTGTTCCGAGAATGCTTTGGTTCTCTGAAAACTTTGATAACTGTTCGACTGAACTGTGGTTCCCTCAAGTTCATGGGCTGAAGCCCAGCTCTCTGAAATGGATTTGTAGGGGTGGTCTTTTAAGAGGTGAAGTTTCAGCAAAGTCACGAGAGTGGGTTCTAATCCCATGTGACCTTTGTCCTCCTACGAAGAGTCTTAAGATACAGGTAGGGAGGCAGATGACCGTGGATGACCAACTTCACAAGCCAAGGAGCAGGGAACTACCCTGCAGACACCTCAGTTTTTGTCAGTTGGCCGCCAGGGTTGAGGACATAAAAACCTCTATTGTGTAAGCTTTCTGTCTATGGGGCTTCCCTGTGGCCCCAGCAGTCTAGCACAGACTGTATTTAATTAGAGTGACCCTTTTGCTAAGTGACAGCATCAGGGGTGAGAAACGTTCTTCTTGATTCACCTCCTCCATATATAGTGAGTGATAATCCTGGCTATAAAAAAAAATTTACAACTTACCTTTTCTCAAGCTTTATACAATGGGCCAGTTCATTGGTCAGTGATATTTAACATAAGCTGTAAAAGCTGTAAAGTGATAAAAGGGCTTCTTGGAAAAATCCTCGCCCCAGATCCTGCTCTCAGCAAAGATGAGCAGTGACCTGACTCCCATTGCATTGTGGGTCTCAGTGGCTAGCCACTAGCTTCTCTATTGGTTTCTAAGCCCAGGAAGCCACGACATCTCTTCCACTTCCCTGATCTGGAAGGAAATTGTTGCCCTTCTGGCTTGGTGTTGATGCTGAAGTAAATTTCATCTCCAGTTTTATGTAGTCATGAGTCACATTATTCTGAGCAAAGCGATTTCATTCATGTAACTTGAGCTCCAAGATGGTTCTTTCTTCGAGCAGTAAATTGATTTCTCTCCCCCACACAGAGTGCTGAGGTGACCAGTGACCCACCTTTCTCCTCTACTCCATTGTCTTACACCTGAAAGGTTGTTGTTGGGTTTATTGGAAATTATGTGCTTTTATTTATCGATGCATTTGTTTTAGTGCTGGGGCTTAAACTCAGGGCGCAGTGCATGCTGGGCTCGGCGCATGCTGGGCTCGGCCAAACTGCAACCCCAGCCCCTGTGCACTTAATGAATGCCTTTCCATGACTGATGCATGATGTTGCTGGGTTGACTCTCCTTTCCAGATCTCCAGTGCATCCATATGTGATGCCAACTTCAGAGAGCTCTCCCATGGGCAGAATTAAATGGAGAACAAACGAGAAAAGAGGCCAGCAAGCACCCAGGCTTCCACTGGAGGGGTGAACCAGTAAAAACATGCCGGAAACTGGAGGGGCATGTCTCTCCATTCTTCCTCCAGAGTTCTGTGACGCGCTAGGAAGCTCATTCATGGGACCCAACAGGACTGGAATTTTTCACAAAACGTTGAATGCAAACTATTTATTCTGTTCATGTAGTAGCATGTAGTGGTTACAACCATGCATCTCTTAGAGAAACTGGTAGGAAAATAATCACTCTTGACATGGCTTGGCCAAAATGAAATTTAATTGAACATGGCAACCGGGGTTGAATTCATGGTTTAATTGTGTGAACGAGAAGGAAGACATGGTCTACAAACTGCGTGTTGAACTGGGTCGTCCTTTCTCTCTCTGGGGACTTTGATGTCCTGAATGGTAGTCACGGTAGACCTGGTCCTCTCAGTATCAGAGGCTCCTGCTGGCCATGGTGAGGGGGGCAGAGGCAGCTGGCTGTGGTTGACGCTTTCTTTTTTAAGGTAGACTCACATGTTGGTCAGAGCTCTGCCTTTTGCCCCGGGTTCAGGAGTACAGGACTCTGTGAGCATACTAATAGACATGGACACATGGACATACTCACAGACAGACATGCAGACATTCTTACGCATAGAAGACACACTCACAAACTCACATGTTCCCACAAGGCATGCATGTACACACACATGTACACATATACACACGCTGCTCTCTCACACATTAGAGCTCACAGGACTCTCAGACTTCTAGTCATATAGAGACTGTCATAACAACTCACACATTTCTCAAAAAATGGTCAGTTTGGGGGATCGCACATTCTAGGCAAGCTTTGTGCCACAGAGCCCACCCCCTCACATTCCTCTCAGTCCTTGAATTTTAAATATGCACACTGCCGTTCACACATTTACCCACTCACTCCTGGGACAGTCATGATGAGTGGAAGGCCGCAGGCTCCTCCTGCTTCCGCCTTGATGACCTGCTGGCTTGGAGACAAGGTTATCAACAGCCCTGAGCTCCAGGCACCCACACAGCCAGGTGTGGGTTGGGCACAGCCTTGTTTGTTTGTGGTTGTCCCTGGTAACCACAGATTAGGCCACAGACAAAGCCAAGTCAAGGCCATAAAGTGGCTCTTAGGCAGGTCTCTCAGAGGGGCCCTGGGTCAGGTTGGGAGGACATGGGTCCCAAGATCTACTGCTCATAGCTTAGGGTCTGTAGCTCTCTCGTGGGATTCCCTTTACTGCCACCTTTTGTCACCTTGACTCCAGTGGGTGCTGTCATAAGGAGGAGGGGAAAGCAACTGGGACTCTCTGAGGAGCAGTCCTCCTTGCTTCAGCCTCCCAGGCATAGGACAGAATATGTTGGCTTTCTGTGTTCGTAGAGTTCAGGACCAAGACCGGCAGACAGGCGTGTCTTCTAGGATGTGTTTATGGAGCTGACTTGAGCCTGCTCATGCCCGGCCCCCTGAGGGTGTGTCCTGATGCTTGGAGCACAGCCTGCAATCCTCTAGTCTCCACCCTTCTGCAGCTTGCTCAGCCTCCATGGTGCTATGCCCCGGGTGGGTAGGTGTATGCCGTGGAACCATACATTGAAGGAGCTATCTCAGCTCAGACTCCTGGGTAGAGACGCCTGTAGCACCGTACCTGAGGATGGCCTGGCACTGGGCCCTTGTCCCAGTCCCCTGCATTGGTGTCTGCTACTCAGTATTCAGTACAATTCATGGCCTTGGATGGATATCCTGAGAACAGCCTAGGGATGTCCCAGGCACACAGTGTTTCCCTCAGTTATGTGAAAAGGGCTCAAGGACCAGAGTGTTTGACCAGAACTGCAGCTGAAGATGAGGAACAAGCAGATGATATGAGGTGCCTGCCATTCTGATCTGGACCCTGGGCAGAGATCCTCTTCCTGTCAGCTTATCAATCCTCCCCCCCCCCCCTTCTTGCTCTGTCACATGGCTCTTCATCCCCAGGAGATGAAGTTGGGGAGGTGGGCAGGTGCTTCTGCAGGTTACAGGGGCAAGAGCAGTAGTGACGATGAGCCCCAGAGCTTTGTGGGCTCCAGTGAAGAGAAGGGAGTGTGGGGAAGCTGTGTCCTGCTTTTCTAGACAGGTCAGATGGAAGGTGGAACCTATGAGCCCACAAAAGCAGCCAAGGAGCCTGATCACAGGGCTGCTGAGTGTCCACGTGTTTCTTAGTTCCAAGCAGACTGGCATGAAGCAGGAACATGGGCATCTTGAGAGAGATGTCTCTATTCATGGTTCTGACAGGGGGCAATTGCCCTCCTTATACTAAACAAGGGGGAGTGAACTAGAAATACCGGTTACATCCAGTTGTCTCCTGTCCTGATATCTGGTCATAGCTACATTGGAAGGACACATCTTGATTGCATTTCCTTGGTTGTAGATGGTCTGTCCAGGACTTGATTGAGTAGCCTCTGCTCTCGTTTGTAGTCCCTGGGGCTGTACCCTGCATGGCACTAGCTTATGTGGGGATGTGGGATACAGAAAACATCTGACACCCCCCCTCCCCGTGTGTGTGTGTGTGTGTGTGTGTGTGTGTGTGTGTGTGTGTGTGTGTGTGTGTTTTAGACAAGGTTTCACTGTGTATCCTTGCCTGGCCTGAACTCTCTAAGTAGACCAGGCTGGCTTCACACTGACAGATTCACCTGCCTCTGTCTCCCAAGTTCTGGGATTAAAGATGTGTGCTCATGCCCCGCACCTCACTGTTTGTTGTTGTTAAACTGGTTTCTGGTATGGCATAAGGAACTCCTTCCATACATGCTTTTGCTCCATTACTTGAAAATATTGACGAACTTCATATTTAGGATAGTTTTCAAATTACAGAAAATTAAGCATTCGTTTGGTGTATTTAAAATCTGTATAATGCAGAATACTTGATGAGTCAATATTGATACACTGTGAACCAAAGTCCACAAGCCTATAGTGCGCATAGGGAGTTTATCGGGTGTTGTTCGTTCTGTGGGTCTGGACTGTTGTTAGTGACACGCACCCACCAGGGCAGTGTCAGTCAGAGCAGTTCAGCTGCTCCCAGCGCTGTCTGATTTCCCTCTTACTCATCTTTTCCCTCAGCCTCTGAGAACCGCTCATATTTTACTGTTTCTGTAATTGTGCATTTCCTAGAATGTCATAGTGGAATCATGTAGCAGGCAGGGTCTTCAGGCTGGCTGCTACTTCTTAGTGGTATACATTTTATGTGCCTCTCTGTCTTTCCATGTCCTTTGGGGCCATTTCTGCTTACCGGTGACTATTACTCTGTGTTGTGGAATACAGGTGACATCCTAAAGGCAGAGACTGAGTCCTCATGCATTCCTTACCAGCGTGACTATGTCACAAGGCGCCAGGATGCCCGTGTGCCCCACGTGGAGGCTTGCTGGAACGGAGTGAATCACTGTGTTCCATTAACCGTGGGTTCCCCTTGGTCCAGTGTGGTCACCATGCTCTAAGGTCCTATCACCAGCTCCCTGTGTTTCCAAAGCCATGTGTCAGTTTTCACTTTACATTTTTTTGTGGGCTTCTTCCCCCATCCACCCATCAAAATTTAATATGTACATGGGGAGCTGAGGACACACAAATCCAAAATCTGTGTTTCTGTCTGCCAGTTGCTGTAGGAGTATAAGAAGAGATGAGGATGGAGTTAGAGGCAAGGGTGGGTGCAAAGACTGAGGACCCCTGTCTCCGCCAAGACTATGAGTCAGGATCCTGGTGGAATAATGGCCTGTCCCAGACAGATGAGTGGCCATGTGTCACGTATTTCTTGAGAAACTTACTGAGCAAGATGAGCAAGAGGCCTATAAATAGTGTCCACATCAGGGACCAAGGTCACACTGCTGCCTACTGCTCCAAATTGCCCATGACAGTGACTAGTCAGACCCCTGGTGTCTCCTTCTTTTCCACAGTTTCTGAAAACTCTTTGAGAACTGGAGTGAGCCAGGGGTCTGAGGTGGGAGAGCTAGGAGAAAGCTGGGGAGTGCGGCAGGTCACAGGGGCAAGGTCGCTCAGCAGCCTCCCAAACAAACAAGAAGCAGGTCCAATGTCTTGACTCACCCAGGGACTTTTAACTCAGGGGCACAGCAGTCTCTGAGTTAACACTTTCCTTTTGGCCTTCACAGCTGTCTCACAGTTGCTGTTCTTGGGGTTTAGCAAAGGTCTCATGGCTTTTCCTTGAACGCTTAGTAGGCTGACCGTGGGAGAGCCAAAGGGAAGTCCTTTCCACTCTCTCGTGTGCCCGCAGGAATAATTTAGGCTCCGTTCTCAGTTTCGTATGCATAGATAGTTCTAGAGAAAGCAACGCATTTTGCAGAGAAAGCACATCCCTGAATGTGACTGTAAAGACTGTGGGCAGCTTGGAACCACCCTTCAGAGCCCCCCACCGTCTCTGGGTCCCGCTTCTCGTGCTCCCCAATGAGGAAGGACTCCGCTGGGAGTACACCAGTTGCTTGGGATTCAAGGTGAACTTCTGTTTTTATGAATGATGTGCAGATTTGTTCTTTTTCCTTTTGGATGGGTGTGTCTCCACTTTTTTTTTTTTTTCCCCCTTGAACTTTTAAAAAGGAAAAGGGACACCGGAACTTCCCCAGAGTTAGCAGAATTTGGGTTCTGTGGACTCCAGGGGTTGTGACATAACCTCAGCCTGGGGGAACCCGCTTTGGCTGATGTGCCCATTGCCTGAGAGCCCCCTCGCTCATGTTTCTTTTCCCTTTCAAGGTGGCGATTCCCTGCTCTGTGCAAGTCCACCCAGGCCAGGTAAGACTGTCACATTCCTTTGGGACTTGGTGTGATCAGGTAGGGTGGTCTTCTTGTTCAAGCTCTGCTCTCCCTGGGCACTTTTCTTACCTTGAGAGTGGTTTTTATTAAGATAGAAAATCCTGCTGGACGCGGTGGCACAAGCCCTTAGTCCCAGCACTTGGGAGGCAGAGGCAAGGTGGATCTTTGAGTTTGAGGGCAGCCTGGTCTACAGAGTGAGTTCCAGGACAGCCAGGGCCCTACAGAGAAACACCGTCTTGAAAAACAAACAAACTAACAAGAAGATAGGCAAATCCTTGTGCTCTTTTGTAGCAGCAACCTTTAGGATCAGTAACATCTACCTTTGGGGCTTGGACCCCTGACTTAAGGGACCTGAGTTGTCTTTGGTGTCAGTGCCAGTGTCGCAGGGTGGCTCTGTAAATGATCCAGTGATGCCAGAACATTCACCTCTGACACATGCTGTACCTTTATCTCACTGACAGTCAACATGGCAACACTTTCTCTTTGACCTGTCATTGGGTGGATATAAAATTTCCCCCTGCTTCTTAAGTGATTCTGCTTTGAATGTCATGACAGCCTGCCCCCTGTGTTTTCTCGGTCCCCATCCATTGCTTCTAGTGACTTCTAGTGTGGACTGGGAGGTAGGGAGCAGGTAGCCAGGAGTGGCCCTGAGGAGGCCACTGTGATGCTGCCTGCCTGAGGCTGACAGCCTCTCTTGTGAGGGAAAGCAGTGAGCCTACCACTTCTCCCAAAGCGCCTCTCCTGTGTGTTGCTTGACTTAGGCAAACTGGATGGGATCATGCCGCCATGCTGCTCTTCCCGTATGTAGCACCGGATGGCTCGGTTGGTGTCTTTGCTTGTTTCCTGTCTTTGTGGACAGAGCCCAGAGGTCTGTAGACACAAGGACGGTTCTGTCTGTCTGTCTGTCTGTCTGTCTTGTAGAGTGGTAGAACGTTCTGTCAGGGCTCAGCTGAGAGGTGGCGTTCCAGCTGTGTTCTCCTGAAGAAGCCAAGCCCAGATCCCGGCCTCACTGTTGAGCCTCAGTTTCCCTTCCGTTTCCAGTAAGGGTGGTGGTGTTCCGTGACCTCGCTGGCAGCCAAATGAAAGAAAAGGGATTTGGGGTAGGCGCATCACAGATGCCTCATTCACAAGATGGCTGTTGTGATTGCATCCCTTTGAATGCTTTCAAAGGTCTCCTTTCTCTGGGAATGTAAGCTATGCGGATTTCTACCAACTATAAAGACCATGTCAGAGCACTGAGGGCAGAGTACCAGAGACCCACACCCAGGCTGCCAGTGCTGGTTTCAGGGCTTCCAGGGGCACTGCCAGCCCTTCCCCTTCACTTCTCTGTGAATGGCATAGTCAGGGTCTTGAGACACATCTGCACGTGTGTTATGCATGCCTTTGTTATGAGTGTATGGGTACATAGATGTTTGTATTATACCTACCTATAACTGTTATGTTTGTATGAATATGTGTATTATACATGTATTTGTTGTATTTATATGAATACGTATTATGTTTGTAAATGTTGTATGTATTTGCTGTTTATACTTTTCCTGTGTATGTGTATTGTATATGATTATTGATTGCTATGCCTATGAATTTGCATGGGTGTTTTTGTGTGACTTGTGTATGTATACTAATTTGTGTCTGTTATATATGTGATTTTTATATGTACTTGATTGTGTGTGTGCATATATATATATTCATAAATATAAAATGTGTATTGCTTAAGTGCTGAGAGATACATTGCTAGATGATATTTACACATACTGAGTGGTACAGCCAACTATAAAGGCATAACTGATGCTTAACTTTTAAAAATGTTTTAAGCTTCTTTTGATAACATCTGACACCCAGACACACATACATTAGCTGAGGCTCCCCACAGTCAGGACATCATTGCTATTCTCTTCTGTCTCCAGACATGTTGTCTCCCTAGGACGTCTTCAGAGGCAGTAACACATGTCACGCTCACCTCCCATGGTAGCTGGAGTCCCTGAAAACCTGTCTGAGGCTGTTTTATAGTTAACATCAAAAAAATAAACAAGGGGTCTGGAGAGATGGCTCAGTGGTTAAGAGCACTGACTGCTGTTGCAGAGGACCTGGATTTGGTTCCTAGCACCGACATGGCAGCTCACAACCACCTATAACACCATTGAAGGGGATACAGCACCCTCTTCTGGCCTCCTCAGGCACTGCACACACCGGATACACATACATATCCATGTGGGCAAACCCTTGTACATATGGTAAGAAATTAGATTGGAAATCTTAAAAAAAAAAAAAAAAAGAGTAGGAATATACTCTGACAAAAGTTACAGCATAGGGGATGTAGCCACCATTTTCACAGCTGTTACTTGTTTTAATCAATTATTGTGGACTGGGCATCATAGAATGTGCTACATTTTTATGTGACTGGCTGTGCAGTAGGTCAGCCCACCCTAACCTCACTACAAGCACTGAGTGACTCAGTGAATCACTGTGTTAGGGCAGCTGTGACGTTTCCAGATGGTAGGAAGCTGCAAGCTCTCTTATAATGAGACGACTGTCATGTGGTTAGTGTTTGGACTGAAATGTTATGTGGCATGCCTTTCTCTTGTCTGTCTCTCTGTCTTTGTGTCCCCCCCCCCCCCGCCCCACCCTGTGTAGGTGTGCTTTTCTTCAAGGTAATCATGCACATGTCAACTCTGTATTAAGTGCTCAGACCCTTTTCAGACTGCTTTGTCAGACAGTTCTGTACATCAAAGAGATAGATCCTCCTGATTGATTTCAGCAAATTCTTGGGGAGGTTCAGGCAGCTGAACTGTGAAGATGATGCCTGTGAGCTAGAGCTGATGCAGGGACCCATGTGGGCTCTTCTGGTCAGGTCCTTGGCTGTGCACCCACCCTCCTCAGCTGCCAGCCTTCTTGACAGTGTGTGGGGTCTGAGACGGCTCCTGCAGGTTTTTAGCTGATGCGTGACTCTCCTTCAAGTAGGGAAGGTTGGTCTTGGGGGGCAAGGAATACATGGAAGAGTGGAGGTGGTGGCTGCTCCAGCACCATTGTTGTCCCCCTGGGGGGTGTGGTGAAATCTCCTCTCTGTGGCACCTGCACGGGAGGCTTTGTCCCTGCTGTCTGCACTGTCTCTTCCTAGTACAGAAAGCATCTGATATTCCTTGCACTCCTGGCCCTGCATGGTCTGAGAGCCCACTAGCATGGCCTTGGAGGTTGAATTGGCTTGAAGATGCTTTCAGATGTTACTGTGAGAACACTCGCCACGTGACCGGCCAGGTTACCTGAGAACAGTTTTTGTTTTCCTGGTTGTCATTCATTGAGTACTTCCTGTGTGTGTGATACTTTGCCTGTGAGGTCATCTCTGAGGCTCAGCAGAGTCTAGAAGCTCCCCAAGGTCACCTCGAGATGGCTCCTTTGTCTGCTGCTGTGCATGTGCTGAGGCTAGTCATCCTCACTGGGTCTGTTCCTGGAGTTAGTCATAGCCTGGGCCCTTAGCAATCCTAACAAGCTAAGCTTGGTCACCCATCCTCAACATGTCAATTAAAGAGACAAATTCTAGGGAGAACCAGAGAATGAAAACTTACCCAGTGTGCTCACAGAGGTCTGGTACCGTTGCCGAAATTGTGTGAACTCTTCCTGGGAGACAGTTGGCCGGGGGGGGGGGGGGGCGCGGCTGGCATCAGGCTTTAGCTTTAGTCTTCTCCCAGCATGAGTTTCCTGGGGGGAAATTCCAATTCTTTGGGAACCATTGTCCCAACAGTCTGATAGGCAAAGGGAGGGGCACTCCAGGGTCTTTAGAATTATCTTCCCTCCTGCCAGGATGGTTACAATGATGCCTCCAGTATTTGGTGTAACGCATTTGTAAAACAAGGAGCTGTCTTGTGCAAAACTGCCCGCTTAGTAAAAGTGGAGAGGAAATTAGTGGTTTTTCAGGGCTGCTGTATTTCCTCTCCAGGACTGGTGACTGTCTCATGAATCCACAAAACATGTCTATGGGATGAACATCCTCGGACCAGTGGCTGCAGACACCGTCCAAGGGCTCATTGCTCATGGATGAACTTGACAAGCAGAAGTTTCATTGTCCTGTGCCTTCTGAGCCCCTTTTACCATCCCTGGTCTTAGGGTCATCTGAGCTGACATGACACACATGGTGTCCCTCTGGCGGACTCCTGGCCCTTTCTGCATGTGATGTTAGGGGTCCCGGTGACTCATGTTCTGTGACTCAGCAGACCTCCAGGTTGGGGAGCAGGTGGCATGCCTTCCGGATGTGCCCTTTGCAGCTGTAGCTGGCAGTTGCTTCTGAGGCTGCCCTTTTGCCTTGCCTGTGCCTCTGTCCCGCTGCCTGTACCACCTGCCCTCCTGCTGTGTCCTGGGCTGGTGGCCTTTCCTCCACCTGTTGCCTGCCTGTGCTGCCTGCCTCTGTTTGGTAGGTGTGAACCTGCAGGGTTCACCACATCTAGCATGGTACAACTCTATGAGCCGCCAGATCTGTCTGGTTTGAGGGATGACATTTTGGGACTCTGGCATATTTCATTGTCCCGGACAGTAAGAAGGGCATGGTGAGCCTTGCTGGATGGACTGAGTGACGGTCTTTGATCAGTGACTGACTAGAGGGACACTGTTGATTTGTGGGAACAAAGGTGCCTTCATGACAGAGGTGAGGAGCCTTTGGAATGGCTGCCAGGCATTTATTTACCTGTGATGCTTGGCCTTCTGTTTCTTTGCTGATGGCAGAACCTGTTTGTCCTTCTGGCTTACAGAAGTGAGATGTGAGGTTGGAGTAATACATGAACTGAAAGTTAGTTGGTGTGGTTGAGAATCGGAGCTGAAAGGCAGACCTCTCTTTGCAAATGATGACGTTGTTGATGAGGCAAGCATATAGACTGTGAGTTCCCCGAGAGTCTGTGTGGGAGGGAAACCATGATTGTGTGTGTGTGTGTGTGTGTGTGTGTGTGTGTGTGTGTGTGTGTGAGATTGAGCACAGGGTTTTGTACATGCTAGGCAAGTACTCTATCAGGGAGCTACAAGAGGGCTGTAAAGATACAGCCCTTTACTCATTTTTATTTTGAGACAGGGTTCAACCAAGTTGCCAAGGAAGGCCCCAAACTCGTGATCTTCCTCTCTTAGCCTCTGGGGCAGTGAGGACCACAGGCCTGTGCCACAAGGCCTGGTTGGAGGCATGCACTTTGTCTGTAAGGAGGGAAAAGAGGGAACATATGTTACATAGGAAATACAGGTGATAGGACATGTCCTGACCCAGAGCTGTCATGTGGTGGTCAAAGGTTTGCTTCATTGTAACTTCATTAAGACCCAAACCAATATGTGAATAGTGTGTATGTAGAGGGGCATTGGTGGTTTTATGGTCTGCTCATGTCTGTCCTAGGTAGAGGGAGCCTCAATGATGAGAGAGGTGACAGGCTCTTTGGAGGCAGGGCCTGCAACTCAGCTCTTCTATAGACCTACATATGTGTACATGTATGTGGTCACATGTATACATAGGCACAGAATGTAATAGTACTTACCAGGCTAAAGATAACTCTGGTCCTATCCAGATGACGACACAGAGAGTCCTATGATGTTGATCTGAGTTCCTTTGCATAAAAGCTCCACTTTTCTGTAAAATGGTGTGTCACCACTTTCTGGTGGGGTCCCTGTAAAGACAGGAATGTTTTAAAATCTCAATGCTAGCTGGGCATGGTGATATATGCTTTTAGTTTTCCACCCTTGGGAGGCAGAGGCAGAGGCAGAAGCAGGTAGATTTCTGTGAGTTTGAGGCCTGTCTGGTCTACACAGCAAGTTCCAGGCCAGCCAGTGAGTGATACACGGTGAGGGTCTCATAAAACAAAAACAAAACAATACGAAACAAAAAGCCAAACATATATAAACACACAAAAGGTTCTCGGTGTCCTCACGCTCCACGGAATAGACAGGCTAAATGTGCAAAGCCTGACTGGCTTTTCCTTGAACTGCAGAGGACAATGAAGTCTTTTAGTTTTGTGGTTTTGCTGTTTGCCTTGTGTTATCTTGTTGTTTTGGCGTCTGACGGGGAGAACCAGTCTGATGAGCTCTGGAGAAATCCTCTACTTCCTGGGAGCAAGGGTATGGAGGTCATGCAATGTTTCCTGTCCAGTGGATCCTCCTCTATGGAGACTGGGGACGAGAAGCCTGGGCACGGGGTAGGGCTGTCAGACAGGTGTGTGCATCTCTTGTTGGTAGCTGCCAGTTTGCAGGGTCAGGTCCTCATGCAGAGACTAACCATGCTGTAAACAGTAGCCCGAGAGCTTTCTGCTGAAGCTCAGAGGCAGTTCTGCTCTTTTTGTCTTGTTTTTACTTCAAGGGCTGTCTGAGGGAGCAGGTTTACATTGGTCACCAGAGAATCCTGATCTCAGGTACAGGAGTGGCTTTTCACATTGGAAAGCAGGGAACCTTTGGGGACAGAGGATCTGGGGAATCTAAGCAGAATGGGGTAGGATAAGCAAAGCCAGAGAAGCAGGCTTATGTCCAGGCTAGAGAGTGGAAAGGTCTGTGGTCACCAACACCTGGGGAGGAGCGCTTGTCATTGTTTGGGCAAGAGCCTCAGGCTCCTTCCTTCCTTCCTTCCTTCCTTTCTTTCTTCCTTCCTTCCTTCCTTCCTTCCTTCCTTCCTTCCTTCCTTCCTTTCCTTCCTTCCTTCCTTCTTTCTTTTCTTTTTGACCCGTGACAGGGTTTCTCTGTGTAGCTTTGGTGCCTGTCCTAGAACTTGCTCTATAGACCAGGCTGGCGTCAAACTCACAGAGATCTGCCTGGCTCTGCCTCCTGAGTGCTGGGATTAAAGGCGTGCACCACCACCACCCGGCTTCAGGCTCATTTCCTACCAGCTGGTCCTGTCTGGTCTTCCAACCCTCTCCATTTTCTTAAGGTGTGGGTATCGAACCCCTTGTTCTGCCTCCTCCCAGAAAGCTCTAGTGTGGATTGCAGGTGGCTGGGTTTCAGCTTGAGTTTAAGGAGGCACAGAACCCAGAGTTAGGCGGGACTCCCTGTCCCCAGGATTGTTCCAACCTGTGCTATCAGGCAGCTCCTTGAGGGCAGCACAGAGCAGACTAGCTCTCCTTGCTGGCTGATGGAGACACATTCATCACTTCTTTACTGGCTCCTTTCTTAGCTCCCACTTCATCGTGTAGGTTTCAGGGAAGCCTGGATGCCCTCATCACTGTTAAAGTATGAATGGCTGTGGGCGGGCAGGGTTTGGAGCCACAGTCCTGTACTCCTCTCACACGCTCATCTTCTCAGCTCTGTTTCCACCGCCCCGAAGGACTGACTTGAAGAGACAAGGTGTATGTCGGTGATGAGGGGGCGAGCCCACGGTTGCCCATCACCATCGAACTCACACCCTGCCTTTCACGTAAGGAAATGTGTGTGGTGGAAGGAACAAATGGCTGGTATCCTCCTGTTTCTGGGCTCCAGAGGACACCTCTATACTGGTGTTGCTGGAGAAGTTCTAGTCTGAGTCTGGTCCCTGGCAGCCCTAACAACTTATGGTCAGCCACTGGTCCTCAATAAGCCAGTTGAAGAAAGAAGTCATGCTGAAAAGCAGAGAGGAGATTTATTTCCCAATATGGTCACACGGGGGGAGAGAAACAAATCAATAGGTTCAGTGACGGCCGAGTCTGTCTTCTTGGACATGGCACGAGGCTTAGGTTTAAACAGAGGGCAAGAGGTTTGCATAACTAAGCAGTCTTGGTCAAGGTATGGTCCTGCCCATCACTGACCTATCATTGTCTGGGCTCCAGTTACTTCTACAAGTAGTCAGAACCATGTGAAATCTCTGTGAGACCAGCTGCCCTTCTGGTTGACACCTGACTACAGATATTTCTTCTAGTAGGAGATTCCTAGAAAAATTCTAATTCTGACATCTAATTCCATTGACCCAATAGTTTGATAGCCAGAGGGAGGCGTATATCTCTCTATAAATACCTTGGCTCTTGCTAGGAAGTTAGAGGGTATAGGGACAACTCAAAGTGATGGTTCCCTAATAGTCACACCTACCTCAAACCTGTAACTCGGGGAATGTGGACATGTAGGGACATCCACATAGGGAAATACGCAGGTGTCTTAGTTAGGGTTTCTATTGCTGTGAAGAGACACCATGACCACAGCAACTATTATAAAGGAAAACATTTCACTGGGGCTGGCTTACAGTTTCAGAGATTTAGTCCATTATATGGTAAGAAGCATGGCAACATGCAGGCAGGCATGGTACTGGAGAAGGAGCTGAGAGTTCTACAACTTGATCCGCAGGCAGCAGAAGGAGACTGTGTATCACACTGGGCATAGCTTGAGCAAATGAGACCTCAAAGCCTGTTCCCATAGTGATGCACTTCCTCCAACAAGGCCACACCTCCTAATAGTGCCACTCCCTATGGGGTCAAACATTCAAACACATGAGTCTATGGAGGCCATACCTATTCAAACCGCCACAGCAGAGCAAAGGCTATGTGAAGCTGG
>CABHPP010105039.1:14352-44389 GCA_902168425.1 Peromyscus attwateri
CTCTCTCTCTCTCTCTCTCTCTCTCTCTCTCTCTCTCTCTCTCTCTCTCTCCCCGGTTCAAAAAAGAACTTTTTCTTTCATTTGTAGGTTAGTCATCTAGCTTGCCATTTCTTTAATTAATAGAGCCCATCTTAAGCTCAATTGTGAAATTTCTTAATTATATGTTACTAATATGATTGTAATTTAAAGAGCTTCAAGCTCATTCATGAAGTTGATTGTAGAGATTTTATGTAAAATTTCCAACAATTTATCTCTCTATTAAATGATTTATCTTCCACCATCAGAAGTTGAGATGTTTATTACATAGAAAGGCTTTTCTAAATACTTATGGATTTCTCTTCAAGTTTCAAAGTTATACTTTTAATCATTGTTTCAAGAAGGAGAGTGATCAGGCTCCTGAAAGTTGTCTTCTGACACTCACTTGCATGCTGTGCCTTTTGTCCCTCCTAAATAAATAAATAAATAAATAAATAAATAAATAAATAAGCAAAACAAATAAGTTTACTTTCTGGGCCTTAGCCAATCTATAGTGTCATGGAACTGTTATATTAAGTGCTGGGTTGTCATTGTGTGTGTGTGATATTTCTTCTTATAAATTAACTTCATAAATAATTTAATTTTGCCTAGATCCCCTTTGGAATTTCCAATAATATCTCTTCCTATAAATGCCCATTAGAAGACAAGCAAAATGATCATCTTATGAATCATTAATGGTGTTATCTAAATAGTGATCGAAGAGATAACATTTTCCAATTAACTTTGCACATTGCATTTGTTCATAATAATTCTTGAAGGAAGGACTACAGATAAATACTGTCTAAGATATATACTGTCTAATATCTAAATAGAATGTAGTATATAATTTCTAAGCTTATTTCTTATATTCCAACTGTTGTGAATATCAGCAAAAAAGGAGAAATGTATACATTTAGAAATTCTTTGTGTACCTACATGTTTATGACTGTATGTGTGTATATGAATGTGTGTGTGTGTTGCATGTGTATATATGAATGTATGTGTGTGTGCACAACAGAACTCTGAGAAAATCAATAGGACCATGTCTCTACTGGCTGACTGACTCTGATTCGTTATAGCTCCAGTTTTGAATATTGTAAGACATCTTATGAAAGGTTAATTGCGTCCCAAGCTCATCTTAAATTTCATTTCAGAAGAACAATGGACAATCTTGAGAAGAAAAATTAATGCTGAAGTCTCTCTGAAATATTCATTATAGGGAGGTAGGTTACATTTTTCCCAATGATAAGTCTATTGGTACTCAAAGTTTTGATTAAGCACATAAGCATATGACTTAGATCCTTATTAAAGTAGACCTACTCCTTGGAAGCATGTGATGTAGGTAAAAATATTTCTAGTATTTTATGATTTCTGGTGATACAAGGATGCTGGAAATGAAAGACAAATCCTGTCTGCTTATTTTTTCCTTTTTTAACATTAATGGTTGGATGCTTTTGGCAACAACTGTGTACAAATTTGAAAACCTATGAAATTTAGCTCAATATTGGAAAGATTGCCAATGGAGTAAGAAATTAGAAAAGACAGATTGAGTTTCCTACAAACACACTCACACACACATATACCCACATATGCATGCACTCACAACTAGGATGGTCTTGGAGTCAGGGAGCAGAATTCTTATATATTATTTGTTATATATGTGGGGATTAACATTATGATAGGATTTCTATTCAATGAATCCTTAGTAGCATTGTAAACAAAACTTGTTTTATTTCTATTTATGTGTATGAATGCATTTGTGAGCATGTATTTCACAGGTGTGCAGGTGGTGTGGAGATCAGAAAAGGGCATCAGATCCACTGGAACTGGAGTAACAATGGACATGGGTGCTAGGAAACAATTTTAGGTTAGTGGAAGAGCAGTATGTTCTCATAACTGCTGGATCATCTCTCCAGCCCTACCTACAGCATCTTTAAAACTACCTTGAAAAATGAAGTTCGAATAGATAGGCTGATATTCCAAAGAGTGGATGTGGTTTACTCTTGGTTCAAAGGAAAAAGCCCTCTGTTCCCCAAGGCCTGAGTCGTTCCCACATCCCAGAATGACTGATCGAACAATAGCCTCAAAACTTCTCTCTATATGTTATCTTATATTAGTTACTTCCCTCATTGCCATGGCCAAATACATAACAAGAAGCAATTTACACAAAAAAAGGATGTATTGTGGCTCACAGTATGAGGGATACTGTCTGTCATAATGGAAGATGTGGTGGCAATCTCTCATTGTTGTTGGGAACTTGTGTCTGAGACTCCCTATCTCTGCATGCCTAAGTAGAACAGGAAGAAGAAAGTAGGCAGGAAATGTGGCCAGACTAAAAACACAAAGGTCCAACTCCCAGTGACCCACTTCCTCCAGCTAGGCTCTACCTCCTGAAGATTCCACAGCCTCCCAAACCACGTAACAAGCTGGGAACCCAATACACAGAAACATAAGCTTGTAAAGGACATTCCATATTTGGACCATAACACAGCTTAAGGATAATGGTCCTGCTGGTACTTACTAAGTCAATGGAATGGAAGTTTTAAGTATTTTGATGCCTACTGTCCCTTTGACTGCCAGCAAGTTAAATACCTACTTTCTCACCCCTGGTTATCTTTAGCAGGCTTTGTGAAAGATCGGCTTGCTTGGCATACATTTCATAAACATCTGGCCAGCCATCATTCTGAACCATGACAAGCAATAACAAGCAATTGACACAAATTCAATTGTCATCACAATCCTCGTTGTGGTAAGTTCCTATAAAATTGTAAAAATGCACCCATGACAGGCTCAACAGAAGGATGAGCCAATACAGGGTCTCCCTTTGGATTGAATGTGCTTGGGATAATATAGTGCTGGGCTTGCTTCATTGAGCAGATCTTGCTGGCACCGAATGTGCATAGCTCAGCAACACAAAGCGTTAGGCATCATTATTATCAATTTTGTCAGTTTTATTGCCTAAACATTTTCTGAATCTCATTCTCCCTGTGGCATGCATTTCTGCAAGGTAACCACCTTCCCTCGCCTGTACCACAGCCATGGCCTCTTCATTTGTTCTGGACGCTCTTGTAGCCACCTTTCCTCACCTGTACCATAGCCATGGCCTTGTCTTTCATTCTGGACCCTCTTGTAACCACCTTCGCTCACCTGTACCACAGCCATGGCCTTGTCATCTTGTCATTCATTCTGGACACTCTTTTGCCCTCTTGAGTCTGTTTCTGATCTGAAAGCTAAGGTGATTTTCTTTTAAATAATGTAAGACGGGTGTGTCAACCCTGGGTTGAACCAAAACTATCCACAAAATCTCACCTCTTCCTGAGTGTTTTCTCCTGCTTGTAGGCCTACTGGGGGGATTTGATGCTGACCTTCCTCTGTGACTTGGTCTTGCTTCCTGTGAACCCAACCACTTACATTTCTGTCACACAGAACTGTGATGTCTTGAGTATCCTGTCCTGCTCTGAAGATTTCTGTTCCTAGAGCACAGTTTTCTTTTTCTGCCAGTGCCATTGTTTTCTTTTCCTCTATCTGCCTCCTTGGTCCTCAAAACACTGTGTCCAACTCAAATGTCATCATATGTTTTCTGCCACTGTAGTTTACATCAGGTGCACCAGCTAGAGTTTGTACTTATCACTTCATGATATCTGATTTATTACATTTTGTTTGCTTTTTATCTTTCCTCATAGACCCATGGATGGCTGCAACATAACTTCAATGCATGCAAAGTAACAAAAGGCCAGATTTCAGTGTCTGTCTTCCAAACAAAAGCACAAGCAGATGATGGACAGTTCTGAGAGCGGCTGATACCTGGAAGTCAGTGATTTTCAACCAGGACTGACTTTTCTCCTCAGGGATGCTTAGTAATGTTGGCACACTATTTGACAGTTGGGAAGTAGAGCTGGCATACGGTGAGTAGAGGGGCAGGGATAGTGCTTACATATTTTCTGATACAAAGAGCAGCCAGGGCTGAGAAACACTATGGTAGAGTGAACTTTCTCTGAAACAAAACTCAGCCAAAACACTTTGAGAAATTTAGTAAGTTGATTGACACTTGAAAGTCTTCCGTCTTGCCAACCCTGTCTGTCTAGTACTCATAGAGATATTCATACAAATCAGAAAGAAATAGTTGGATTATTTTACAACTATTGTAGGTTCAGTGACTAATCAGAATAGATATTTGTTAAAACACACACACACACACACACACACACACACAGAGAGCAAACAAACACGGTGGTACTAGCTATTATTTCTGGTTATATACTGCTTATTTTATTGTAGCTTTCTTTGATTGATAAAAGTGTTTAAAGCAGTGGTTCTCAACATTCCGAACACTATGACCCTTTAATACAGTTCCTTATGTTGTGATGACCCCCAACCATAAAATTATTTTATTGCTACTTCATGACTATAAGTTTGCTACTGTTATGAATCTTTTTTTCTTTTTCCAATTTCAATTTAATTTATTCTTAACATGTAAAAATATAATTGTATACCTCTTAGATACTGTGTCATAGTGATGAAAAATGGCCTGCACAAGTAACAAACAGTCTACAATAACGAAATCTCACATGGAAAAGCTTATGTAATATAAGCCATGAAACATCCTAAAGACCACAGAGACTGCATCTAATAGCTACAGAAGAATATAAATCATAGGTATATGATTGACAGAGTAATAGGTAGTATTTCTACTTTTCATTGGCACAAGAATATCAAATATCGATGATATGTACCAGAACTTAGAAAATTGCTGCTTTTTTGTTTTTATGATTATAGTAGAAATTATCAGAACTTAAAGTGAACTTGGGAGACAGATAATGCACATTTTTCAAAAGTTCTGAGGTATGTCACCCTTTTTTCACTCTGTTTATTTATTTATGGACAGATTAGTTGGGGTGGCCTGGAATTCACTGTGTAACCTAAAAGTAACCCTGAGCTCCTGATGCACCTGTCTTTACCAGTTGAATGCTAGTACTAAGGCATTTATCATCACACTTATATGTGTTACATTTTTTAAAATTCAGTTTTCACTTTCCCTTAACATTTCTCACTCAATTTCCCCTTAACATATTAAAATATATAGTATTTGATTTAAGAATCATTTACCTGTTATATTAATGGTTAATTAATTAGCGATGCCTTTTTTGTTATGAATCTTAATGCAAAGATCTGTGTTCTCTGTTGTTATTAGGTGACCCCTGTGAAAAGGTTCTTTGATTCCCAAAGGGGTTATAATCCACAAGTTGAAAGCCACTGGTTGAAGCATTAACGTCTATGCACAAGATGAAAACAAATAAATCGCTTTGTTAATGTTAGGTCATATCCGCAAATGTACTCATTGTGTGATATCTCCATGATCTAGTTAATGGCACTCACTGTACCTTTTCTGCAAGCACTGCTTCTGGAGCTTGGAGTCAAGATCACACGTAGCTCAGAGGACAGAATCTTCCCTCAAGACACTGATGCCTCGCTAGGCACTGATGTTGATCTTTCCTAGAAGCAAAGTCCAGCTCAAGAATGTGATTCTGGGGCTTCAGACATGTTTCAGAGCATAAGAGCACCTGTTCTGCAACCGTGAGGACCTGAGTTCAAATCCCTAGAACCCATGTAAAGTGGACATGGTAGCACATGTCTGGAATTCATGCTCTGTCCAGAGGCAGAGACAGGAGACTCACTGGAGCTTACTGTCTGTCAGCTTAGCTCCAGGTTCAGTGAGAGACTCCATCTAAAGGGAATATAATGAAGAATGACAGAACAAGACACTTGATGCCCTCTTCTGGCTTCTGCATGCCTGTCTAGGTTGAATGCACACAGGCATGTACACCATACACAGCCCACCCATACACTCACACCCATGCATTCACACCCACATACACACACACAAATTAAGAAGAAAATTCTAATAAAAGAATGTGAGTGATCCAGTAGATAGATGCCTGCTGCTAAAGCAAAGTCATATGAAAAGGCAAATGCTTTGATGATAGAAGGGTCCCTTTGAAGTGGAAATAGAGGGAACTATTATATTTTGAATTATTGAGTATTATATTTTGAATTATTGATTCCAAGACGTGGTGATCATAGAACATACATACTGAAAGTGAGTCAGGAATAAAGTTTACCACAAATACAGGTAGACTCATTGTATGATGCAGAGGAGAAGAGGGTGGGGATGCTTGGAGATGATAGGTGAATCCCAGCAGCTCTGAAAGATGAAACACATTAGGGAAAGAAGAGTGTTGAGGAGAGCTTGGAAGCCTGTGCCCGCTCAACTCCCTGGGTTTGTATTTTCTGCCTGGTGCCGGTCCATCTAGCTGAACTCTCCTCTTTGATACATAACTCAGTTTAGATAGTCTTGAGAGTCCTTCCCCCAAAGATGTGGAAACTACTGGGGTGAAAGGAAGAAAGATTAGGCTTGAAAAGTCACATCTCCATTACCACAACATTTTCATTTTAATTATGATAGACATAGACAGATCATACAATCAAAAAGATAAATCTTACAGCAGTGAACAGTATTCAAACTCCCAGTGCCCTCTTACCCTGAAGTCTGTCATCTCAGACATGTGGAAAGCTTCTTTGATGTTTTTAATTTTCCTATTTTAGACTTCATCCGTTTACTTCTTACTTTAGAAGATAACGTTTAATCCTACGTCTTGTCCTCTGCCCTTACCACCCTCTCAACTCTGTTATCCTGCTCTGTCTTTATGCTACTTTTGGGGGGATTAAATCTATATTTGACATGCCATTAAGTGTTGACTTAAGTATTGACTGATAAATATAGCAGGACCAAGAAGTATATTATGGGAAATGTATTTCCTTTCCTGGACAACTTGTGCACATGTGCATGCATGCTTGCTTGAGCGTGTGTGTGTGTGTGTGTGTGTGTGTGTGTGTGTGTGTGTCTGTGTGTGTGTGTTGTCAATTTTTTTTTGCTTTGCTTTGAGACAGGGTCTTACTATGAGAAGCTCCCTGTGTAGACCTGACTTGATTCAAAATCACAGAGATCAGTCTGCCTCTGCCTCTCAAATGCTGGGATTAAAGGTGTATAGCACTATGCCTGGTGATGATAGATTTTTAAAATTAAGTAGTGATCTTATTTCTTTGTACATTTCATTTACTTCGAATCTTCAGCTAGATAAGGGCTGTTTTATAAATATAATACATAATAAAAATAATGTATAGCATAAATATAGTATATGCTAGACATGCTATATTATTGATAAAATATACGGTGGATTTTTTTCCTGTTCTTACTTTGTAAATTTATTTTTCATTTGTCAGTTCCAATTTTGTAAAACAGCTTCTTGTTCTTTCCTGTGTCTTTCTCATCCTCTTCTTCCTCCTCCTCTCCGCCTGACCCTTCTTCTTCCTTTTCTTCTTCTTCTGTGTCTTCATCAATATATCCCAGTTTTTATAAACCTTTTATTCATTTGTTTATATATATGTGTGTGTGAATGTATTTGTATAAGTATGTGAGTTTGTGTGTGTGTGTGTGTGAATGCATATGCATGTGTGTATGTATATGTATGTGAGTTCGTGTGTGTGCATGCGTGTGTGTGTGTGTGTGTGTGTGTGTGTGTGTGTGTGTGTGTATGCACTATTTGGCACTGAACAAGCCAGAAGAAGACGTCTCAGGTTGCCTGGAGCTAGACTTCCAGGTAATTGTGAGCTGCCCCATTTTGGTGCTGGGATTCAAATCCAGATCTGCAACAAGTGCTCTTAACCCCTAAGCCATCTATCCAGACCCACTGTCTCTCGGCTGCCTAGTATTCTGTTTTTATTTTTTAAAAATAATGTGCTCTCCCATTTTCACGTCCTGTAGCCCAGTAGTAGTTAGCCAACAAAATATGGACTTCATGTGTTTTGAGTGTTTTTTTGTCTTGCTTTGATTTTTTATATTATTATAGTTTTTGTTGTTATTGTTTCTTTGTTGGTTTTAATTTTCATTTGTTTATTTTTTCTCTTTTTTGAGAAAGAAAAAGAACATGAAGTTGGGTGGTTAGGTAGGTGGAGAGGATCTAGAAGGAGTCGAAAGGGGAAAAAGTATATGATCAAAGTATGTTGTCTGAAAAACAAACTTTAATTAAAAGTAAACAAATGAGACATTATGAGGGGTATGCATGTTTTAAGATATATATATATATATATATATATATATATATATATGTATGTTATATAAGATATATACATATTTTAAGACATTTATCAGATTCCTGAGGAAACACCAAGATAGGAAAAAATAAGGTACTCATAGTTAATTATTCTCTACCATCCCCTCAAGATATTTGTTTTTCTATTACAATAAATAAACATTTCAATCAGAAATTTCTTCATATTCCAACAGTATGAGGCTCCTTGTGATGTTATATTTGGAGTGATTCAGCAGGGAAATTGTTCTTGACTTTTGAGGTAAAATGGCTGAATTCTTTCTGTTTACATACTGTCAGAGACAACTAAGACCCCCTTGGGATTTATGTCCGTGGCAGGGGCTTGCTGAATTCTGTGCTTTCAAATGTGTTCTCTTAAACTCTGTAGCTGAGCTCCCTACACTGGGAAATCTGCCTGTCATCACCTCCGTGACAGAGAGTAGCCAGATGCAGTTGTGAGGTTACAAAAAACAGGGCACTACATTCCTAACAGCTTCCCCCTGTAAGCTTCCAGAGGGAGTTACTTCTAGTCCCTTTTCAAGTCTTTGTGACAATATTTAAACTGTCATTTCTCATGTGACTTTAACAGCTCCTGGCCTCTAGGAAGTTAGGAGACTCCTTTGCATTTCCTGCTTTAACAAGGGCTTCCTCTTCTAGTTTGATCATTGATGCATGAAAAAAACAGTCCAGCCAAAAGCATCTTAGAAGAGGGGAAGACTTATCTGGCTCATACTTCCAGGTTGCAGTCTATTACTGAGGAAGTCAGGGAAGAAATTTCAGCAGGAACTTAAAGCAGAAAACATGGCAGAACTCTGCTTGTGGGTCCACTCACTGGCTCATGCCTAGCTAGCTTTTAAACAAAAGGTTTAGGACCACTCAGCCAGGGGATGGTGTTGCCCACAGTTGGATGAGTCCTCTTACATTAATTAACACTCAAGACAACCCCTCCCAGTGGACGTGTGCACAGGCCAATCTGATTTGGCAATGTCCCAAATAAGACAGTTAAAGCTAAACAGGGCACTTTAGACTATTGCTAACACTTCACCTGCTATGAACAGACCCCTATTATGTTGCCATTATGAATTGTTACTCTGTCTCTTATTATTATGTCTTTGAAAGGGGCTTTCTTCATTCAAATATTTAACCAAAAATCATTCTTTATTTAGTTAGTTTTCAATTAAGTCCCTGTTTGTTAGTAATTTACAACAAAGTGGAAATGAACCCGTGTAATTTGCAGATTCAGTTATGAACATTTCAGGATGAGACAAGGAGAAGAAGTGAATATTGGCAGCACAGGTCATTATGCTGGTCTAGTGAAAGCCCTAAGCCACACCCAGGAATCTCATGCAGCAGAAGAAATATGAATCGTTTCTATCACTGAAAGAAAATCTACCCATCATGGATTTCCTGAAATAACACCAAGTTGTTCCACAGAATATTTATTGAGACATGTTTCAATTGGACAGACTTTCATTGAATCTAATCTCAGTGTATGAAAACTCACAGTGTATACCACTGCTTAGGAAGAGATAGAAAGTCAGTAATATTTGTGTGTGTAGAGTGTTTAACAGGATAACAAAATACGGTATTTTTCATAAGACAAGATTCTGTTTGAGATTGAGAAAGGAAATAAATAAGAAAAAGGGAAAATCTAGTTTTGTGTATTCTATGTATATGAAAACTCAAAAGCTTGTTAAACAAATAAAAACAAAGACGAACATCACTGGTAAAATATGTGCAAAAATCATTTGTCAGCTGGGTTATTTCTGTTTTCCCTCTTCTCACTCTTCTCCCATGCTTCCCTGCCACCCATCTCCTCTCCTTGTCCTGGCTCCTATTCATCCTCCCCCTTCTCTCCTCTCCTCTCCTTGTCTTCCCTTCTCTTCTCTTCTTCCCCTCCCTTCCCCTCTGCCCTCTCCTCCTCTTCCCCCACACTACATTTGGCTATCTTTTGTGTCTCTAACAGAGCAAGCTCAAGTGTGGCTACAGTCTGATTCACTGCGTACAGTCTGGAGTGTCTCTTGATCAAATCTCAGCGTCCCCCAGTGTCCATATTCTCTGGAAAGCACCCTAAGTAGCATCTGATACAGTCTCTGTCCTGATCTGAGGTCTTCCTCCCTCCCCACAGGAAACATGACTTTGATGGTAACAGTCACAATTCAACCAGCAAGACACCAGACTATTTAGAATATTGAAAACAAAACTAAGTCTTCGTTCTAGATGGCCATATGGTGCAGGGGGTAAGACTGCTTGCTGAACAAGCATGAGGACCTGAACTTGAATTCCCAGTACCCATGTTAAAAACAAACAATCTCAAAGCAAGCAAACAAACACAAACAAAAACAAGCAACCACCCTGGATGTAGCACCGAGTGTACCTGTAACCCCAGTGCTGTGGAGAACTGAGAAAAATGATCTCTGGGACTCGGGCCAAGCTAACTCTAGACTCAGAGATCTTAAAAGAATAAAGTAAAGAGCTATGGAGCAGGACATAAGTTGTGGCCTCGTGTGTGTGTGTGTGTGTGTGTGTGTGTGTGTGTGTCTACATTCGCACACACATATGCACATGTGTGTATACACACACACTAACACGCACCCCTACACATACACACAACACATACACATTTTATTCCAAAGTTAAAAATTAAACTATTAGAACTATTAGAAATGTTTTTTTTTTATTACAAGCTTAAGTCAGAGCTGTTCTTCTTTATATTTTCTTGTTTGTGATAAAAAAAAAAAACCAAACACTTGATGTTTTCATTACTGTTAGAAGTGGGCAACAACACCTGCTTTCAACCTTTAAGCCACCTGCTGCCCATAGATGTAATAGACACTTGATAAGTTAGAAAGATTTCTGGAGGTCAGAAAGATTTATTTTTAATTAAAAGTATGAAACACAGGGAAGAAACACCTTTAGTAAATGCGTTTCTTTCTGTTTGTATGAAAGCTGTCTTTTCTCACAAATTCATCCTTTTAGTGCACGGAAAGTGGTGGACGTTCACACACATGTGGTTTTCGAGATCTAATGTTGTGCTGAAAATGGCCTGAAAATCTGCCGACACTTTCCTTTCTGTCAGACAAAGAGTCTCATGAGTTTGATGTGTCCTTTCCTTTCCCATTTATTTTTAAATCTTAACAGTCACATAAATATCCATAAGCAACATGTGTACTTTTTTAATTCAATGTGAAGCCGAGTCCAGTATTACACCTTACATGGAGTTGTGTTTCTTTCCTTCCTGTGTCATCAGGCTTGGAAGAGCTACCAGTCTGAAGCTTGAAGCACAGGCTCATCTCTTTTATCTGATGAAAGGGAAAATGTCATAAAAATACAAAAATGTCCACCTCCTAGGAATATTCAAATTTCCACATGTCCAATTATTCCAATCATGAGATGAGGGTCCTCAAGAACCATGCTGCAGTGAGCATCTATGGGAAAGCAAAGGGTGGACTTTCCCTGGGCAGTATGGCTGGAGATAAACAGAATTCCTAAATAAATAAATAAATAAATAAATAAATAAATAAATAAATAAAAGACATTTAAAGCTTAAAAAAGAAAGAAAGATAGAAAACCAAGAGTACCAAATGTGTCCTCTTGCCTGTATTGATTCTCATGTTTGAAAAATGCATTATCCATGAAACACCACAGCAGTGTGTTAAAAAATAAATATTTATTTTATTTTATGATATCAATGTTTATATATATATATATATGTGTGTGTGTGTGTGTGTGTGTGTGTGTGTGTGTGTGTACCACATGCACACTGTGCCTATGAATGACAGAAGAGGGATTGGATCACCTGGAATTGAAGTTATAGATGGATGTGTGCTGCATACATCAAAATCTGTATAAAATGTAAAAGCCATTTGATATGAAGTGTAAATGAAGGAGTAGATTCACCAAAAAAGTGAGATGGTTGTAAATATAAGTGTAACCAATATCAAGAAAGAAACATAACTACTAAACATTTTGAAGACAGAGTTCAGTATTATAAAGTTGAGAACCTTGAGTTGTTATTTTAATAGTTGACTATCTGCCCATAAAATGAATAAATAGACTTGCCTTTCACTCTAGACCAAATGGACCTGTAGTAGACACATTCAGAACATTCCATTCAATAGCAGCAGACTATCCATTCTTTTAAAACATTTTAGATTTATTTATTTTTATTTTTTGTGGATAGGTGTTTTGCCTGCAAGTATGTATGCCATCATGTGTGTTTTGCTGGAAGAAACCAGAAGAGGACATCAGATTCCCTGGAACTGGAGTTACAGATGGTTGTTAGCTGTTCTGTAGGTGCTGGGAATTGAACTCCTATCCCTTGGGAGACAGCAAGTGTTCTTAACCACTGATCCACTGCTTCAGCCTAGACTGCCCATTTTTAAATGTACGTGTAATGTTATCCAGAGTAGGTCATGCGTTAGACCATCAAACAAATTTCACAGGTTTAAAATCTTAGCAAGTATCTTTTTAGATAAAAACCAAAATAAAATTAGAAATCAAAGCAGTAGTAACCTGAGAAAATGCACAAATGTGTGAACATCAAATGTTATGCCTTTCATCTACCAATGGGTCACAGATGAGACTAGGAAAGGAAAAGGCAGCTTGAGAAAAACAAAACTAAAGCTAAAGGCTGAAGCAAGACCATGCTTAAGGGGGGACATTTGTAGTGATAATTGCCTGTATCATAGAAGACTAAAAATCTCTGATGACTTAATGTTACACCTCAAGGTGCTGTCTGGTGAAAGATTCATCAGGATGACTTTCCTGAGCAGCAAACAGAGCAATCTCAACCTCTAACAAGCATTGCACCTTGCTTCTGAGTTTGAGTTCCTCCCAAGGCATATATACTGTATGGCAGGCTTGACATTTTCTAGGAGGAGATTCTTTGGTTAGCTTAGATTTTACTGTGTTATTTGATGGCCAGTCTCACGTTCTTCTCCAATGCCATTGTTTGCTCAGCAGGCACAGGACTCTCTGACTCATTAGAGAAATATCCCTTTATTTTAGCATGAATGCAGCATGCTGGGGCCCAGTGCTTTAGGCCAAATTGTCAGAGAAAAACCTGACTGGGGAATGTATCTGCTAATTACAGACGCCCAGTGATTGCTCCTGCATTTGGATTCCCAAGCTTGTAAGAGCTGACAGTATTTAAGATCTAGGGAAAACTAGTCCACGCCAGTTGCCTGTCCCTGGAGTCTGCCTTACAAGGAAGTCTCCGATAGGGTAAAAAAGTATTGCCTCTAATGGGCCTTATTATTATTATTAATAATTTATTTTATCTTCATTTGTGGGTATGTACAAACACTTGCCTTCTGAGGCCAGAAGAAGTCATCAGATCCTCTGGAAGAGGAGTTACCGGTGGTTGTGAGCAGTTCAATGCAGGTGCTGGAACTGAATATCTTATGTTCTATGGAAGACCAGCAAATACTCTTAACAGTTGAACCATCTCTCCAGCCCCTAATTTTTTAACACTACATTGATTTCTCAGAAAAATTCAGCATGATACTGTGTCTAGAAAGGTCCTTCATTTCCATCCTGCTTAGTGTCTGAATGATAAGACTGCCTGAAACCAGACAAGGAGATTTTGGGTGCTAGTTTCAGGGCTCGGAGACTTCTTTCATTAAAATCCCAATTATTTTATGTCTAATTAAGTGTATGTGTTGGTATGTGGGCATGTGCACGTGAGTGCAGATGTCTGTGGAGGACAGAGGCATCAGATTTCTGTTTCTGGAGTTCAGGAAGCGGAGAGATACCCAGTGTGGGTGCTGGCAACCAAACATGGATCCTCTGTAGGAGCAAGAAATTCTCTTAATCGCTGAGCCACTTCTTCTCCTGACCCATGGCTCATATATTTCTGCCCACAACTTCTTCACCTTTGTCTTCAGTTATTGGGAGTAGAGGCCCGCAGTTAGCAGAGTAACAGGCGGCAGTGACCAGTGCTTCCTCTGTCACAATTGCTCCTGGACATGCCTCTGATTTTTTTTGAATGGGGTAGCCTGTCTTCAAAGGGTGAGTGGTAGCAGTCCCAAGTGTGCCTGCTGGAAGCTGTTTACTGGCAATGTAAATGGCACTGATGTAACAGATGAGACCACCTCCATCGTGACATACAGACACAGCTTTTTGGAAACTGAGATTTTATTATGAAATCATAATTAAATCACTGTGTGTACATTTTTTTCCAGTCCATGAAATGACCACGAAATATGTCAACTTTTTCCAGGAAGTCACTGTGAAATCAGCACAAATATTTCCATCAAAAAATGGACCTCTGTGTAGATTAGAGCTAGGACTGCCGCAGGCATTCTATCTGTGCTGCTTTAATTAAATGTTTCTTGTCAGGGGAAAAAGCTTTTAATACTTTTTTTTTTTAGAGCTAATTTCATATCTGTGTGGCCTGGACATGGGAGATTTGCTGTAAAAATGGGAAATAAGGTCCTCTAGGGCCTGGTTACACTTTTAGTCTCTATCTTGTGACCGTAGGTAAAGACAACTGTAATAAACCATCATTTCAAGGAGAGAGCCTGCCTTGCGGTCCTACCATCTAATTTGTGCTGTCTGTTTCCACTTCCCCCACACAATCTGTCTTATCATCCATGGGCTTTCTTCAGAGTCCTCACACTTGCAGCCCACTACTCCTTTGGTAGGAGAGCTTGCATGCTCCTAAGTGTTCCAAAGCAGATATGTGACGTCAAGGAAGGGACGGAATGGCTGGTCTAATTAGCTGTGTTGAAGCATTCACATGTCAATCCATTTAGTCGTCTTTAAATTGAGATGTGTACATAACACATACTTAGTCCTCAGTGGTAGGCACTACCCAGGAGGTATTTGAGTTTAAGTTTCCAGAACTATTCCTATTCAAATTTCTTGAGGAAAATTTCATTTGTAAGGGGATAGTAACCTGCACATGTTAATAAGGCTATCCAACACTTGTATTTTATTTAAAATTCCAAACACTATACCTTGAATATAGATGCAACATGAATATATTCAACATTTAGTGACAGCATATAATAAAAAAGAAAATGCCTACCTTGGGTCATGAGTTCAAAATCAACTTACTTAAAATATCTTGTATGGAAAATTTGTTTTTCATTGAGTCCTACGTAAGAATGATAAAAATCTGGAAATGTATATACCACCATGCTGACAATGCTTTTCCAGGGAAATGGACCAAGGAATGTATGTATATATGTATTTATATATGTGTATATATATATTTATTTATTTATTTCTTCCCTTTGTTTATTCTTAGTTCCAAATTTTCCCATTATAAACCTGCATTACCTGTGTCCCAAAATGTTAAAAGGAGAGAATTATATATAACACATGCACTTTGAAACATTTCTAATTTAAATGTACTTGCTGTTAGCAATTTCACGTCATTTGGCTTGGCTCGCTGAGCTTCTCAAGTGATACCAGGCTGTTTATATTAGAGAGTACTACAAATTGGATAACCAAAAGCCTCCTAGAGAGAGCTCATAAAATGACATGGTTGGAGAGAAACCTGAACAGATGGGCTAGTTCTGCCATGTGCTGCATTAACCCCGCTGCTCTCAGTCTTTGGCCAACAACACATTGGAAAAGTACAGTTCTAAAAATAAATGGGTGGAAAGAAAGATGCTAATCTTTGAGTTGGGACTTGGTAGACAGGCACTTGTGGGGCTTTTTCACTCTTATTAACACCTTTTTTTTTTAATGCTTGTGAAAAATTGTTGAGCTTTAGAGGGCTCCCAGGATGACTAACTGTAATAGGGGATGAGGGACCCTGAGCCCCGAGTCTTTCCCAGCATTTCCACTGGAGTCAGTACATTACATCACAGCTAGGCAGAGTCACGTCTTGTGGTGCGTGTGATGATGATAAGTGGGGGGAAGTGGAGTTGTAATTTGCTAAATCAGAAGAATAGAGCCATTTCCAGATCTGGATGTTACAAAGGCTGGAAACCAAGGGCAAAGATATACAGACATTATTGTGGAGAAGAAAAAGAAAAGCCTGTTATCTGTCTAGAGGTCAGAACCTAGTCCTGAGTCATCCATCTGAATTATGCATGAACAAAAGAGTGGAACAAAAGAATGGAAAGGTGTTTGTTGTCACGGTTCAAAATAAAACCTATCAGTAGGAATGGAAAATTTCAATTTGGGAAACAGTCCTTTCATAACTAACCGATAGTTTAGGTCTCCAGAGACGGCTGAAGTATATGTTCACTATATAATAACAAAATAAGGACGGAACACTGTGTGGTCAGAAAGGCTGGATTCTTGTCACCAATCTATTACTAGCTAGGTTTATGACCTTAAACAATCACTTACACAGGCACAGCCCTACCTAGAGTTAAGGCATCTTATATACATATATAAGAAGACATGAAGTTGGGGGAGTTTATTGAGAGAAATAAGGAGAGAGCTGAAGAAAGAAAATGCAGCAAGTAGATTTCATTGTATACATGTATAAAATCTTCCACGCTGTGATGCCTGTTTGTTGGTTTTGGGATTTTTGTTTTTCTTTTAAATTTTCTTTTAGTTTTGGGGGAAGATTGTAAGGACAGATGGCAGATACAAAGGGACGGAGATGAGTGGGATCAGGATGCACGAGGAGAAATCCACAAAGAATCAATGAAAAGTTAAAAAAAGATAAGGGGCTGATTTTCAGCATTTATTGTTTCATTGAGTATCTATATACCTTTTAATTGTACAATTTAAAGATTATTGTATACAATAATGTTGAAGATATAAAAATGGTTTCCCTGGCAACCATTTTATATTTAAACTAACTTAAATGTTGTGTTTTAAAAAATTCTTTTCTTGAAACCTACTAAAGCTATGAAATCAAAAGATAATCATTTTAATCTCATGTATTTAATGAACAAGTGTCCATAATTTTGTTACCAGGAGACAACTTAGATATTTTCATGTTTCATAACTGAACTTGTTCCCTTCAAATGTATACTCCTATGTGTTGTTCATTTATTTGAGTATTCATTTATTTTTCCTGATTCATTAAGACTATCTTTAGGATGGAAACAAAACATAAGAAATGATAAAATTTAAAACAAAAATAATCCACTTTGGGGATTTTATGGGATGCCTGAGTGTACAAACGTGTGTGTCTCTGTGTATGTGTTTCTTGTGATTTTTCTTTGGCTCTTTTTTCTTATTTGGTTGTTTTGTCATATTCCACTTTTTTGCTTTGACTTATTTTATTATTATTCCTTAGATGTTTGTTTTCTAAGGAGAGACAGAAGAGATCTGGATAGGAGGGGAGGGGATGGTAGCTAGGAGTAGTAGGGGGAGGGGAAACTGCAATTGGAATATATTGCAAGAAAAACCATGTTTTCAATAAAATAAAAATTAAGAATTTTAAGCAAAAATTTCCTTTCTGTGTATTCCCCATTCAAGTTAATTCCTTAAGTTCAATTAGTTTTTAAAAATCTAATGTAACCCCAATTTTCTATACAACTAATTTTTCAATTCATAATTTTATGTGGCTCAAATAAGTGAAGTTCTTACCACTACAAAAAAAAAATGATAAGAGGACACCATGTTTGAGAGAGTAAGTGATTGTTTAAGATCATAAACCTAGTTAACAGATTGGTGACATTTCTGTCTATTTTCAGTTTCTTATATTATGTCTATTTCCTCTTTAGTGAGGTGTAGCACGAATCTTAAATGATCTTATTAATAAAAACAAACCCGAAGCTATATTGGGGTGAATGCTGGAAGATCAGAGAAGCGGAACAAGCCACATCCAACCTCACCTGGCCAGTTCCTCAGCTGATCCTCTTTCCTCAGACTGGAAGCCTCTGTGCCCTCATCCAAATGGATCTCAGCTGAACTGCTACTCAAAAGCCTAAAAGCTTAACCGGGCTCTAGTTCCTGGTCCTCACACCTTATATCTCCCTCTGCCCTCTGACATCACTTCCTGTGATTAAAGGCTCTTGTTACCACGCCTAGCTGTTTCCAGGGCATCCCTGAACTCACAGAGATCGGGTGGATCTCTGCCTCCCAAGTGACAGGATTAAAGGTGTGTGTGCCACCATTTTCTGGCCTCTATGTCTATCTAGTGGCTGTTTTGTCCTCTGACCCCAGATAAGTTTATTAGGATACACACTATATTGGGGGACACAATATATCACCACAGTGATGTTTCCTGAGCCTTTTGGGGAGTGTTGGTGGGTATCCTCTTAGTTTAAAAACTGGTACTAGCCTGGACTTGGGAGATAGTCAGCAAGCTGCTTGGCTTGCAAGCATGAGGGCTTAAATTTGATCCGTCCACATCAGAAGATTTGGTGGGGTGGAGTGGTGACTCAGTGGATAAGAATGCTTGCTGCTCTTGCAGAGGGCCCACGTGGTTCCCAGCACCCATGTTAGATAACTTACAACTCTAGATCCAGATAAACTGCAGCCTTCTTCAGGCATCTCCACTGACAAACATATATTCACCCTCCCTCCTTCCTTACACATAAAGAAATGATAAAATTAAGCATTAAAAAGGCTCAGTGGTGCATGCTCATTATCCCAGATCTGGGAAGGCAGAGGAAGGACAATCCTTGAGCCTTGCTGGCCAGCCAGTCTAATCTATTTGGTGAGCTCCAATTTACTGAGAGACCCCTGCCTCAAAAACCAAAGTGGATGGCACTTCAAGAAGGACACGGGAGATGGACCTCTGCCTTCCACATGCGCGCGCGCGCGCACACACACACACACACACACACATACATACACACACACACAATTCACATTCACACACACATTCATGAAAATAAACCAAATTCTAAGAAAAGAACATTTTATTCTTATTTATAAGAAAGTAGAAAAATTAGAAACAAGAGCTATTAAAAAACAAAACAAAAAAACCCCCAATAGCTATTATTTGGAATCTATAATGAAAAGTATAGAAAATGGGTGATCATGAAACATTGAAGTAGAAACACAAATACAGAATAGACACTCAGACTGCACAAATCTAATGGCACAGTGGAAACCCAAATGGTTATGAAGAACATTCTGATTTTAGTAAAGGAACACACCCCCACCCCCACCATGACCCAATTCATCTGAAATCTCTCCAAAACACATTCTCTCCCCATTTCTTATCGAACTGAGAACCGAGAGCTTTAAGCTAAAGTTCTAGGCATCCTGAATCTACTCAGGAATCTACTGAAGAGTTTAAGGCTTTTATTTGCCCAACTATTGCCTGCTGCAGCATAACACCGAGTCAGAGACAGAGATTACTAACTTTGGCCTGTAGGGAGGGTGGTACATAACAGTGTTGTATTTTCAAGTATTAGAAAGGAGGATCACATTTCTCAAATCACCTTCATCCAGGCAACTCAATGCTATGGTCACTCATTAACACCATCTCAAAACTTTGTGTTTTCTCAGCTCTTTCTATACTGTCATCAAATCTCCTAATGACTTGAAGATTAAATATTTAAACATTGGAAGGGCTTAGTAACTTTTCTGTGGCACAAAGACAGACATTTAAGGAAATTCAAGTGCAGTTTGACACTGATGTATTTATTCAGTTCATCTCTTCCTTCCCCATTGCCGCAGCTAAGCCATTGACGACCAATAGAGGAAGCTCCCGTTTTTAGTTTGTGGCTCCAGTATGAGGAGTAAAACACAGGAAAAACTGGAGACAAATCACATTTCTGATTTTAAGGGTTATAAGAATCTTGGGGTTGGAGATATAGCTCAGTTGATGGAGTGCTTATCTAGCATGCTTAGAGCTTGAGTTAGGTCACCAGCACCACATAAGCTGGGCATGGTGGTCCATGACTAGAACCCCAGCTCTCAGAGGCAGAAGCAAGAGGATACTCAATGCCCTTTTCAGCTAGGTAGTGAGTTTGAAGTCAGCCTTGATTACATGAAAGCCTGTCTTAAAAGCATTCTTGAAGAAACAAGTCAAGATTATATGTGACCTAGATTTACCTTCCACGCAGTCTTTTGCCTCTAGAGTTAAGAGTTTTTTTTTTTGTTGTTGTTTTCTGTTGTTTGTTTTTTGTTTTGGTCTTGGTCACAGTGACTCCTCATTTGCCATTTAGAACAATGTAACAAATAGTTTGGAATTTATGCTGCTGATTTCTCAGTATATTTTAGTTTTTAGGATTATTTGAGTTCTAAAATCATTCAGGACTCCAAAAGGTAATTGTCCTGGCTTTGGGGAAGAAACAATGTGAGACAGAGGGGTCTCTCCAGAATGTTCTCTATTGTGCTGTGGAGACATTCTACCAGGTAAGGCCAGCCTTTATTTGGTTCTCAGACTCTTCACAATACATCTTTCTTCCTCCTCGGAAAACCCTTTCAAACTTTGTAAGCATCTTTTTCCCCCAGAGCAATCTTCTCTATAACTTAAAAAATGAATTGTGGTGTGCCCATGTCCCCTTTAGAGGTATTTGCAGATGATGGACTGACCTGGGAGAAGAAATAGAAGCTTTTAACTTTGACATCAATGAAACCAAGAAAATGTGAGGCTTTTCAGGCAAGGCGATTTATATAGGTCCCTTAGCAATTAAAGGCTGGTCAAAGAAAGCCAATTTTAAAGTGGCAATTTCTTCCTACATCTGTATCCCACGAAACTGCATGCTTTTCATGCAGCCCAGTGTATGGAAAAGAGCAATAATCAAAAATAAAATAGAATAAAATAAATAAAAACAAAAATATTTAAAACTATCTTAGTGTATACCCAAAATATTTGTACCTACCATCAGTGGCTTCTTCATTCAGAGTGACTGAATTATCTCAGAACAGTTTCAACAAACATAAATGGGATGGAGCACACTCCAGAACTCAATGAGACTTAGCCTTCATGTTCCTTTTCAATTATAAAAGTTCTTTTTGTTTTTCTCGATGCCCATTTTCATGGTTCGTTATCCTGCCAAGATGGTACTGAATGGAATTATAGCTTTAAATGCTGAACAAGAGAACCCGCTGTACCTTATTGGGGAAAATGTGTCTTTTCTAGCCTTTTTCTTTTTGGTTTTCTTGTATCCTGCACCTGGGAGGGAGATTTTGGTGAGAGCATTGGAGTCATCTGAGGCTTCCCTCAGGGCTAGCCTTTGTTGGCTGTGAAATTTACCCCATTATGTGCTATGTGGCTCTTTATTTCCCACATTTGGCACTTTTGACTAGAATTCATCGGAATAGACACAGGGAGCCATGTGTGGTATTCTTTAAAGGGAACAAATAGATGAGCTAATTGTTTTAAATGCCTCCAATGAGATAAGTGGCAGGGTGCTGGAATTGATCGTTTAATGAGCTATTTGCCATCACAGAGAAGGGGAAACTCCAGCAGTAATTAATGTTTAGAGAAGGCAAACGTTGTCATCTGAGATCAAGGTAAAATATAATCATCCCATAGGCAACTTATCGAGGAGAAGTTTAAATGGCCTTCTAGATACTGGAGAATTGCATGCTTTTTTCCCCTCACCTAATGGAGTGTTGGCCTTTCTTATATGGTGCTGCTAGAGAATTAGTCTGGAACTTAATTCTGATTTATAAGCGTTTTCACTTACAGAACTTTGGATGCCATTCCACTTGCTGTCAAAAGACAAATGGCTACCAAGCTCCCCATTCAGGGCTGGCCATTTACCCATTAAGCAAGTAGTTCCCTTGTCAGGGAAGGGCAATGGCCCCTCACTCTTGCTGAGTATGCATCTATGACATTGGTTATGAGGCAAGTGTGAAGACATCTGTTCACCACAAAGACAACTTGCAGGATCTGCACAAGCCTGAAGAGCTAGTTGATGTTATTTCTATTATATGTGTGTTTGTTCTATGCATCACGGTCAACACAGAGAAAAGGCAGAAGTTATCACAAAACAAGAAGTTTAGAGAAAAAGTGTATGCACAAATAATTTGTTCATTTTCTCACACTTTGTCCATTATCTTGACAAATCAGGTAGATCGACTGGAGATGATTCTCGGTGAAATGTTGACTAAAATGACTACTGTTACCCACTGATGATACACCCTGCTCATTGACCCTAAGAGCACCTGAGTTTGTGGTCATTACTATACACTGATGGGACTCACTGTTCATTTTCCCTGGAACAGCCTCAGCCTCTTCTCTGTTTTCCAACTCATTACCACAATCTTGGGCTCATCTTTGCTCACTCTTAGAATAACTTCAGTGTTCCCCAGAAAGAAAGTGTCCAACAAGGAAGCTTAGAGTGTTTAGCATTGATACAGGGGCATTCCTGCCTGGCCAACTTGATTTTGCATTACAACTAGACCAGTGTGGCCTAGAAAGACCTAGAGAAAGCACTTAACATCATAAAAAAAACTTCCGAGAACGAAAGAGGAAGGCTCTTATGAATTCACCAGGATGGAGAAAGCTCTAGGTAACTTGGATGTTTGGCATTTTACACAAGGAGGTTACACAAGCATTGGGGTGAACTTGTGATTCTTGCCAAATGTGAGTGTAGATGAATGAGTTTTGAATTGTAGAGACTGAGTTTGAACACACACACACACACACACACACACACACACACACACACTCAGACATACATAAATACATATGTACATACATACATACAGACACACACAGACACACACAGACACACACAAACACACACACACACACACACACACACACACACACACACTTTGGGAGAAAGCCAACATTTTTTTCAGATTTTTAAAAAAGGTTTATTGAAAATTTCGTATAGGAATACTGTGTTTACATTATTCCCTCTCCTTCTCTTCTGTCCAGTTCTTCCTGTATCTCCCTCCCCAACTCCTCAAATTCACGGCCTCTTAGTTTTCAATTATCATTGTGATATATACATATATTTTTATAAATACCACTTGCTGAGTTCACTGAGTGTTACTCATATGCATATAGGGCTGACCTTTGGGGACTGGCTAATCTATCGGGAACTCATTCCTGGAGAAGACTGATTCTCCCTCTCTCAGTGACCATCAGTTACCTATAGCTTTTCATCTAGAGGTAAAACCTTGCTAGAATTCCTTCATTCACAGTGGCATGTCAGTTGGTTTATAGACCCAGCTAAATTTTTTTGGGGAGGGGGCAGTGCAGCTTCCTTGTTAGATGTAGGAGACATGTTCCAGCAGACAGTCTGCCCTGGTCCTGTGACTCTAACAGTTTTTCCTGGGAGGGAGCCAAGTTTTGATACATTTGGCATTCTACAATTGGGGGAGTAATTTTCTAGGCTATGGCAGGGAATACAGAGAAATGACTTAAGCAGCAGGATAAGCCTACCTCAAGGGAAACTGAGGGCAGCTGAACTAAGTCCTATTCAAACTCAACAGGGTCTGATGGTAACAAAAGCACATTTGTCTTCTACTCAAAACCAGAGGATTCAGCAACTTCCTCAACTGGAGCATCTGGCTTCCATGCTCTATCATCTGGCAAGATGGTCAGGCTCCTAAAGTGACCTCTATCTGTAGCAGAAGAATCTGAGTTGAAATGTTTACTATAAGATCCTCAACTTCAAAATGGGATTGTAAGTGCATTAAGAAATATCTCATGAAAAGCAGCTAGGTGTGCTTAAAAATTAAATTAGTGGTTCATTTCTGGAGTTAAGGAAGGCTGCAGACTTCTGAATCCATTCCAGTTTAACAGTGACAAAAGAGTCCAGTTTCTACCTAAATTTTGTTAGGTGTGGGAAAGACTTGATGATATGCTGATATGTCTTGCTGACCATCCTAGAAAATAAATTCAAATTGAGGTATTTTAATTTTGGAACTTCTGAAGAAATTTTCACACGGGAGCTAATTCCAAAGGAAAGTTGCCGCCAAGTGGATTGCCAAGAGAGGGTTTTCCATACAAGTCAGGAAAATACAAGTATTTAGAATGAGAGATGTTGAGGATTAACTTGAAGACTTAAATTTCTATTTTTGAAAAGGTAAAATGAATATTGGAGTGATATAAAATTAATTTTTTTCATAAGGAAAACAATTTAGTGGACAAAGTTACTACAGGATGTAATTTTATGATTTGAACCTAACATGTCTCCCACAGGCTCTTGTCTTGAATGCTTCTTGCTTAACTGGTCATGATATCTTGGGAGGCTTTGAAATCTTCAGGAAGAGAGGCCTGGATGGCAGATATGGGTCACAGGGGTCAGGTTTTTTGATGCTCTACTAGCCCACAATGTCTACCTCACTCTCCGTTTCTGAGGCCATACGGATATGCACAGGTCAGCCATGTTCCCATCACCAGGGGCTGCTCCCCACAGACTTCACCCAATGAGAGACAGAACCTTCTGAGATGATGAGTCAAAAATAAATCTTTTCTTCCCTGATATTTCTGTTAGGTAAAGTGATAATAGTCATTGGTGCAAGATGTATTTAACATGTGCATAAAACAACCTATAGTGCCCAGAAGGAATCAATGAATAAATCAGTGGTTGGTAATCATTTGTAGTCCATTTGCCTTCAACATCAAGTAAAGTCTTTGACCTTCATCACAAAAAATCATGCATATGCATATATCATATCTGCATATATATATTATATATATGCAGATATGTCATTCCACAAACAAAGAAGGTCCATTTGACTATAAATAAATTATAAAGCAAAAAATTTGAAGATAAACTTTAATGTTGAAAACCTTTCAAAATATACTGTCACCTGGTGTTTATAACAGTATTCTCCCCTTTATGCAAAAATGTAATTTCTTATAGCTTCCAGCCCAATCCACAAGCACTTGCACTGTGCCAATAATTACTTCTCTCTATAATTGATAGATGTACAGAAAGCTCCTAAAAGAGCATAAGAAACACATATGTTTCGTTTTGTTCAATCCGAAAGAAAAGAATTATTTTATTTGTATATGCATGTGTATTGTATATACATCAGAGGCCAGCAGGGGGCATTGAATCCCCAGGAACTGGAGTTACAGATGATTGTGAGCTGCAATGTGGATACTGGGAACTGAACCTGGGTCTTGGGCAAGAGCAGCCAGTGCTCTTAACCACTCAACCATTTCTCAAGCTCCACATTCTTTTTTTTTTTTTGAGCCATTATGTTTTCAGCATTTTTTTTCCTAGAAAAATATTTGGTGATATTTAAGCCATGTTTTACGCTCACAAACAACTTTATACTATTATAAAATCAAAGCCCCATTGCGAAAGATTTGGTGAAGCAATGGAAAGGGCCTATGTCCCGGGACTGTGTGGGCCTCTCCAGAGTGACCATAGGTTAGACTCTAGACGGTGATAGTGGTTAGAGAGAAAACAGAAGTCCAGAACTTTCTTCAGTGTCTGTAATAATCATCTTTGTCAGATGAGAGAGAAAATGTATTTCTAAAAAACATAGAACTCTGTAAGCTTAAAGCTGTTGTAAAACAATTATGTAATGACACAAAGCATTCTACAGAATTCCACTGTGGTGAATTTAGATTTAGAAGGAAGGATACTTTAATATTATAAGAAAATAAAATACCAAGGTATGGAGAGATGGCTCAGAGGTTAAAAGTGATTCTCTTGCAGAAGACCTGGGTTCAGTTCTCAGAACCCATATAGGAAGCTCACAGCCCCCTGTAACGCCAGCTCCATGGGATCTGATATTCTCTTCTGGCCTTTTTAAGCATCTACATGTCCTCTTGGAGCTCAAAAAAGGGCCACTATACTTGTGTTCCTTCAGTATTGAGATGCTCACCCCAGATTAATGGCTGTGATGAATTACTGACTAAATGCCTTTTAGCTTTGAAATCATTATAATTAAACACACTTGCACACATGATTAAAAATTAGAATTAATGTTTTCCTTTTTTTGGTTATAAAAGATATATGTTCTATTACCTAAAATGTCACAGTTAAGAAAATTCTGATAGACCAATCTATCAGCGAGATTAAATTTTTGACACTCCCCTAGATGATATACTTACGTAGGTGACTTAGACTAGTAGTTTCGAATTTTTAAATGTTTATTTTGAATGTTTATTTATCTGTTGTATGTATATGGGGTGGGGCACATGCATGCTCTGGGGCAGGTAGGGGTCAGAGGAAAATTTGCAGGAATTTGTTCTCTTCTTCCACCATATGGGTTCTAGGGATTGAGCTCAGCTTATTGTGCTTGGCCTTAAACACCACTGAGCCATCTTGCCAGTCCTATAGTACTGGTTTTAAAATGGGAATGATGAGGCCTTTTCAGTAGTGTAAATAATGCTGAATTAGCAAGCAGAATGAAGAAAATATACTTAAATGTATAATTGGTGGGATTTATAAGAATTATTTAAGTACTGACCAAATATTATTATTAGGTAGATAAGGAAATATCTAAAAATTCTTTATACTTATTATCTAGTTGTTTAAAATTCCCTTAAAAGTAATTTCCAAAATGTAGTTATATGCAAGAAAATCACTAAACTGTTCTTAAATTTGTTTTGAATGTGTCTTTGTGGCCACTGAGTTGGCTCAGTGGGCGAAGCTACTTGCTGCCAAGCCTGATGACTTGAATTTGATTCCCTTCCCGGGAACCACATGGTAAAAGGCAAGCACCGACTCCCACCAGTTGTCTTCTGACTTCTACATATATGCCACGACACATGTATACCTCCCTACTCACAAAATACAATAAATCTAAAACATATTTATGAATGTCTATACAACTTATTTATTTATTTTCTCAAGAGGGAACATTTAATTTAAGTTTTTATTAAGAATTTTTTTATTCATTCCACATACCAACCACAGATAACTCCTCATCCCTTCTCCTGCTCCCCCACCATCTTTCTCCCCCATCCCACCCCGTATCTCCTCCTGTGAAAAGATATGGCCTCCTATGGGGAGTCAGCAAAGCCAGGGGCATTCAGCTGAGGCAGGTCCAAGCCCCTTCCCCTGCATCAAGGCTGTGCAAGGTGTCCCACCATAGGCATTGGGCTCCAAAAAGTCAGGATAGATCCTATTACCACTGTCAGGGGCCCCTCAAACAGACCAAGCTACACAACTGTCTCACCCATGCAGAGGGTCCAATCCAGTCCCATGCAGGCTCCACAGCTGTCTGTCCAAAGTTCAGGAGTTTCCTCTAGCTTGGTTCAGTTGTATCTGTAAATTGCCCCATCATGGTCTTGATGCCCCTTGCTCATAGAATCCCTCTTCCCTCTCTTTGACTGGACTTCCAGAGCTCAGCCTGGTGTTTGGTCATGGCTCTCTGCATCTGTTTCCATCAGTTGTTGCATGAGGGCTCTATGATGATAGTTAGGGTATTCACCAATCTCATCACTAGGGTAGGCCAGCTCAGGTATCCCCTTCACTATTGCTGATAGTCTAAGCTGGGGTCATCGCTGTGGATTCCTGGGAACTTCCCTTGCACCAGGTTTCTCCCTATCCCCATGATGTCCCCCTCTATCAAGATATCTCCCTCATTGCTCTCCCACTCCACCCCTGTTCCAGTTTATACAATTTATAATGGACACTTATTTTGCCTGTGCATTGAACTTATACTCAATGCTAGACAATAATTTATATTGGGAGATGAGAAGAGAATAAATAGCTTGAAAAAATATAGTGAAGGTACAGATGCCCTCAAGTACAGAGAATGACAAAATAATTGATGCAGAGAGTGGAACTCTGCTTTGAAGAGGGGGGCAGCTCACTGTGGTCTCACCAGTCCTGGAAGTTCAAGCAGAAAGCACTTAACAGTTCCCAGCCTCTAGAGTGGGAACGGGATTATGTGGTGACAATAAGAAGGATAGAGGTCACTTTAAATCGACAATGCTGCTTTCAGATGAGAAGATACCCTTTCATGTGAAGTTGTGGAAAATGTTATCCTTTCTATGAAGATGTCAGTCTGTTTTAATGATTTACATTTTCCTGTTTATTGTTCCCTAAGTGTGGAAATATACCTCTTTGACTGAACTTGCTCGGCATTGAAAAATGACCTCATTCCTTTGTAAGTATTAGTCACATTTTAATGGGGACATGTTCAATGTTTGGACAAGAACTCCGGAATCTCCTGAAAATATTAGCATCACACATGGGTGAGTTTCAATTACTGATTGATATGATATTCTGCTTATGGATGAAGGTAAGTTTTCAGATGGTCAGTGCCTGAGGGTATTGAAGCAACTAACCAATGGCATTTATTTTCTGTTTGTGTCCTTTCTGTTCTTAATTGCTCCTACTTCTAGTGAGCAAGATATCTGACTCCAAAATATGCTAAACCTCATGGGGCTGGAGAGATGGCTCAGCAGTTAAGAGGATTGCTCCTCTGGTAGAGGACTCCAGTATCTGTTGCTCTGTTCTGGCATCCATGGGCACTGTATGCACATAGTTCACATACACAGATGCATGCAAAACCTCATACACATAAAAATAAATACAATATCTAAAAACATATGTTGAGCTTTGAAAATGTGACCTCCTCTGTATAATCACATCTGTCAATGAATGTCCTGCTATCAATTCCCATAAGGGATATGAGCAGAGCGAAGTCAAGATGGAAACCAGGGATTCAGATTAAGTCTCTGGAAACAGAAACGGGTTTCTGTCTTTAGACTTGCTCTTTTCTGAAGAGAAACAGAGGCGTGGATCTAGGGGTGGGGATGCTAGGAAGAGAAGAGGGAGAAGAAACTGGTCGGGCTGTGATACATGAGAGAAGAATAAATATTAACGGGAAAAAGGGACAAAACAGAAAGGGTTTAAGGTAAGCTAGTCAACAAAGAAGTCTGAGTTAAGCTTGGCCAATGACTGCCAGGAAGCTGGGCTTCCTGAATGCCTGGGGCAATCTTGATCACATAATATGAGAGGAAGCGATCCTGATCACATGATGTGAGATGCTTGCTTCGTTCTGCAGGCAGTATGAGCTGCAAAGATGCTTTTAGGTGTTATTCTGAGCATAGCAGCAGGTGCAGATCAAAGAAAGACTTCAGAACCCATTAGGTTGCTCTTGCGAACCCCCACTTCACCTACTTTACCCCCTCTGGTTAACTGGGTGATGGTAATACTTGTATATGGCTAGTCTGTGAAGCGTCAATCACAGTGCTGAAGCCGGGCAGGTGCCTCATCAAAGGAAAAGGTTGTGAATGTTCACAAGAGAGAATGAAGCCTGCTCAGACAAACAAGAAGCCACAGCTCTCCCCTGAGAGTCATTTTTTCATTGCCCAATCAGTTCTGATGAGCCTGACTTCAAGAAGCAAGTGAAGATTAGACTCATAGAGCATGTGGGAAAGCCCACCACAAAGCCAGCTTAATCCAAAGTGCTACACAGCATCTCCTGCTCCTTTTCATGTACAGTCAGGGAATGAATGTACTCTTGGTGCTCTGATGTTGTTTTAAGTGTCTAAATTTGAGAACTACTCAGTAGTACCTTAAATAAATTTTCAAAACTATTCACTATTTTTCCCAAGGACTAGGACTGCAATGACTAATCTACCTCTATGTTAAACAAGGGGTCAAGAGGTTAGAAATTCCAAGATAATTTGTCTCTTTTATAGAGAAAACAGTTGGATCTCTCAGAACAAGGACCAAGATAAGATGTACAAATCCTATGCCCCTCAGTCAGTTTCCCTTACTAAGAATGCGATAAGGAGGGCAGATTTGATGGCTTTAAGTCCTAGAGAAGACCTTATAATAGCCCGTTGATAAGCATGGCTAAATTTATTATGCTTATTGCAGCAAGGGAGGGCACTTCTTTGACAGAATCCTAGATCTTTGATTGGGGCTGTTTTATAAAACTGAATGGTCCTTTAATAGCAGGATACATCATAATATCACAGCGATTTTGTGTGTATGAGTGTGTATACTCTATGTGCATGTTTGTGTATGGAGGTGCATGTGCACATATATGCACATCCTGTGGAGAACAGAGGTCAATTTTGGGGGTCATTTCACAGGAGATGTCCATATTGCTTTTTGATACAAAGTCTACCACTGGGTATACTATATATATATATATATATA
>CABHPP010105041.1:0-17129 GCA_902168425.1 Peromyscus attwateri
CCAGACAGCACAGCAGTCCTGACAAGGTCAACAAGCCCAAGCTGTGAGCACAAGATCTTTATCTACGTGGGAAATAAGAAAATCATTTGACTGATAAAAGGAAATACAATAAATAGCATCTAAATTCCTGGCTGCGTTCCCCCGAGCCCCTCCTCTGCAAGAGAAAGTGCCAGGGCAGGAATAGGCTGCCACTACAGCAGGTTTAAAAATAGCACACTGCACACAGCCCTTCCTACCTTCCAGAAAGACTTCATTACCGGGGCCTCAGCCCTGAGCCTGCAGAGCTGCTGCTGCTGGCGCTTTCCTACCCCTGCTCTGGATTTTTCTTCTTTGGAAGCGTGAAGGCAGCGGCTGTGATACATTTCCCTCTCGCTCAGCTACTTTCAGTCCTAGCACGTCTGGCGCGCACCGCGAAAGTCCATTGTATTTAATGGGGTGTTAACTCTGTTTATTCTCTAGGACTTGTGCGGTAATTTTACACTCTGCAAAACTAGCAACTTGAACCTGAAGTGCTTTTCCTCCCTTCTCACGCCACACCAATGGGCCTTTGGCTCCAGGCCTAGCGTTCCCCCAGCTGGGACAACCAAAGTTCTGGGCGCTTCAGAAGCTGCTTCCCACTGTTAAGTCTCCCTTATAGACTTGCTTTTGCCATCTATTAAATGGGGATTTGGATCTGCTTTATGTACCTAGAAAAGCTGTTGGCACTGGCCCTCTGGTTCTCAGCCGGTCACGTTTGTATCTCCTTGGAAGACTGTTAACATAAGTGACCAGATGATCCCTGCCTGGAGGCTCCAGAGATGGCTGGGTGGGTAAGAGCACTGGTTGTTCTTGCAGAGGACTCCATTTGGTTCCCAGCTCACTGCTGCCTGTAACTCCAGTTCCAGAGGATCCCACATCTTCTTCTGACCTCCAAGGGCACTGCACACACGTGGCCCACACATATATACAGGCAAACATTCATACACTTAAAAATATAAATACATAAATTTAAAAAATAAAGAAAGAAAGCATGTGTTGTACTAATAAATTATGCTAGCTATATATGAACTCTACCTTCCATTATTCTCAGAGCTGATTCGCAAACCCAGGCCTTACAGACCATCCAGGTCTCCAACAACAGGGCCATCATCTGGACCATCCAGCTTCTCCTCCTACGTGTGGACATCCTGGATCTGCCTCTCTGGAGTTCCTCGTCTGTTTGTCTCCCTCAGGCCATTTCCATCTGTTGTCCAGAAGTCTCCTCAATTCAGTTTGTCCAAAACGAAGAACAAATTCCCTAAACCCACCTCTTTTCCTGGATCTGACGGCCTAGCAAAGAGTGCCGCTGTACGCGGGTGCTGGAGAACATGAGTCCCTGCGCACACTTCCCCCGGTTCTGCTCAGGCTCTCTGCCCTCTTCAATCCATTCACAGAAAGGAGTCTGCCCATGCAGCCCCTGGAAGCTCTTATCTCCCCTCCTCAGACCCTTGACAATGTCTTATATAGCACTAAAGGGAAAGATTTTCATTTTTATTCTTTGAGACAGAGTCTTTCTGTAGCCCGAGCTTGCTTCCACTTCACAATCCTCCTGTCTCACCCTTCCAAGTGTTAGCATTTCAGACATGCACACAAGCTAACAGCAATATTTCTTTCTTTTTAAAAATTTTTCATCACTACTCATTATTTATTTTATGTGGGGTCAGGAGCATGCACATGCCGTAGCATGTATGTGGAGGTCAGAGGACAACTTCTAGGAGTCCTTCCACTATGTGGGATCCTGCAGTTGTTTGTTTGTTGTTTGTTTGTTTGTTTGTTGTTGTTGTTTTTATTCTTTGACTCTCGAGGCCCCACCACCCAGCTCCCAAATAAATACATGGAGCCTTATTCTTATTTATGAATGCCCAGCCTTAGTTTGGCTTGTTTCTAGCCACTTTTCCTTTCTTTTTTTTTTTCTTTCTTTCTTTCTTTTTTTCTTTTTTCTTTCTTTTTTTTTCTTTTTAAGTTTTTCAAGACAGGGTTTCTCTGTGTAGTTTTGGTGCCTGTCCTGGAACTCACTCTGTAGACCAGGCTGGCCTCGAACTCACAGAGATCCACCCGGCTCTGCCTCCCGAGTGCTGGGATTAAAGGTGTGCACCACCACGCCCAGCTCAAGCCAGCTTTTCTTAAATATCATGTCTACTTTTTGCCTCTCTATTCTATATGTCTTTCTTTACTTCTTGCTCTGTTGCTTGCTGGGTGGCTGGCCCCTGGCATCCTCCTTTCCTTCTTTTCTCACTCCTCTCTCTCTCTTCTTCTTCTCTTATTTATTTTCTCTGCCTGCCAGCCCCGCCTATTTCTCTCTCCTGCCCAGCTATTGGCTATTCAGCTCTTTATTAGACCAATCAGGTGTTCTAGACAAATATTCCACAGCATAAACAAATGTAACACATCTTCAACTAATATTCCACAACAGGACCCCACCATCAAACCCAAGTCACTGGGCTGGGCAGCAAGCACTTTGGCCTGCTGAGCCATCTTGCCAACCTACAAGCCACATTTCTAAGATGCAAGATGCCTTCAAACATCATTCTGCTTCAAATAAGACAATAGTTGTAGCTTTTTGTTTTTACTTTTTTTCCCCCTGTCCTGGACATGGAACCTACAGCTTTGCTCATACTAGAGCCACTGATCTACAGCCCAACCCTGCTTTTACCTTTGCCTTTGGAAAATTCCATGTTGTGCAGATGAACTGAAACTGAGTTATGTTAAAGGACCCAAGGTCACTCAAGCAATTACACCTTACAGATTCAGAATATAAACTCATGTCTATCTTATACCTCAAATACTCATTCAAAGTATTTAAAGAGCACCAGCACTTAGGAGGCTGAGACAGGAAGATCAAGAGTTTAAGGTCAACTTTGGCAACTAGAGAGACAATATCTCAAAACAAACAAAAAATATTTAAGATAGTAAGCTTGGTACCTGGAATGCAGCTGATGTATCCATGCTGTTTTCCATGTATTCCTTCCTCCCTTTAGAAATCTCTCTCTCTCAGCTGGGCGGTGGTGGCGCACGCCTTTAATCCCAGCACTTGGGAGGCAGAGGCAGGCCGATCTCTGTGAGTTCAAGGCCAGCCTGATCTACAGAGTGAGATCCAGGACAGGCACCAAAGCTACACAGAGAAACCCTGCCTCGAAAAACTTAAAAAAAGAAAGAAAAAAGAAAAAAAAGAAAGAGAGAAAAAGAAAAAATCTCTTTCTTTCTCTCTTTGTGTGTGTATGTGTGTGTGTGTCCCTCTCTGTCTCTGTCTCTCTCTCTTCCTCCCTTCTTCCTCCCTCCTCCCTCCGTTCCCACCACCCCTCCCACTTGCTTCACATGGTCTTGTGTGGTCCTAGCTAGCCTCACTATTTAGCTGAAGATGACTGAATTCCTGACCCTCCTGCTGCTGCTTCCCAAATCCTGGAATGACAAGGGTGCACAGCTACACTCAGCTGGAAGTGGTACTGTAGAGCGGTGGTTCTCAACCTGTGGGTCATGACCCCTTTAGGGGTTAGTGTATCAGATATTTACGTTCTGATTCTGATAACAGTAGCAAAATTTTGTGGTTGGGGTCACCACAACACGAGGAACTGTATTAGAGGGTCGCAGCATTAGGAAGGTTGAGAACCGCTGCTCTAGAGCAAAGCACAGAGGCTCACAGGCCAAAGTGGGCAGCAGCTTTACTCCTCAGATTCAGCTTCTGTAGCTCTCTTCTGCCCTGTGAGGCCACATTTGACCACATTCTATTTCTAACCCCCTCCTTTCTTTCACAACTCTGTGGTTTTTGGAAGCCTCTGTCCCATTGCTGAGCAAGGCTTTTCTTTATTTCTCCATATCTGCAAGCATGGGGTCCCACAGTACCAACTCTGGGCTCCCGGTCCTGAACCATCCGCACTGACATCCCTGCATCAGTAAGTGCTGACCCACTTACTGTTTATGCCTTTCTGGGCTAAGTATATTGGGGTGTGGTTATTCAGGCCTGTCTCCCTGTCTTTGCGTTCTTGGGCCTTGGCACTGTGCCTGGGACACAGGAGGCACTCACTACAAGTTTGTTTAGTCCAGTGCCTCATCTTTATGACTAATGCTTCATTTCGACCATTTTGCAAAGGTTAGAATGTCTCTAAAGACTTGCCGACGTCACCTCTTTCCTCTGACTCCTCACCCACTTTCCCACGAAGCTGCTGATAGTGAGGCTACTAGAGTCCTCTATATTACTAGAGCTCCCAACACCCCCAGTGCTCATCTACTGCGGCCCAGAAATGACACCTTCCTCCTGGCTTCCAACAAGCAGCCTGCTGCGTGTGTCCCCACGTCTCTGGCTCTCTTGATCCCCTGTGTGAGGCTCAGCTGCTCCTGTCTCTACATCCTCAAGCCTCAGCTTCAGCTCAAGGTCCAGATGTCCATGGTCTACTTGACGTCTCACTTACATGTCTTGTAGGTAGCTCAAGTTTAACCCCCGACCCCCAGCCTCTCCTCCCTCAGTCTTTTCTTTCAGTAAAAGGCACAATCTTCATACACACACTCCCTGGGGTCTTGACAGCCAATCTCTTGGAAGAGGGGTCCAGTCTAGGGATATCCAAATATTAAAACTCCCAGGAGATGGAGGTATGTCTTCTTTGCCTCCCAAGCCTAAGGACCAGAGTTCGGATCCCCAACACACACCTAAATGCTAGGCAGACACAGCAGCCCTCTGGGAATCCCAGCTCTCAGGAGGCAGTGAGAGTACTCTGGAACAAGCTGGCTAGCTAGACTAGGTCAAATTGGCAACCCCTGGGTTCAAGTGAGAGATCCTGCCTCCATCTACAAGGTGAAATGCAATTGAGGAAGACACTGAGTGTCCACCTCTGGCCTCCATATACGCACACGCGCACACACACACACACACACACACACACATACAAACATATGCACACACATATAAATTAAATACTATAGATTCCAACCTCTGACTTGGATTCAAAACAAAACCAGATATATATATATATATATATATATATATATATATATATATATATACTGAACTTAGGTGCCCAGAAGGATCTAGCCTCAGCCAACCTTCCTAGACCAGCTTCTATTTGGCTCCTAGGTCAGAAATGAGCAAGTGAATTTCCTTGAACCAGATCTGGTACATGATCTTTACAACTCACAAACAAAGACTGACTCTTCTTTATTTTTATTTTTATCTTCTAGTTTGTTGTTGTTCGTTTGTTTGAGACAGAGCCTCACCATGTAGCCCAGGCTGGCCTCATGCTCCAGCTCTCTCAGCCTCTGAGTGCTGGGATTACGTGTGTGCACCACTATACTACTTGATGCTTCTACATTCTTCCTGATTCTTTAAATGATTGGAAAAGTGACAAAAGAAGAAACTATTCCGTGACACATGAAATGATGGGATGTGGCTCTTGAGTGTCTGTAAAGTATGGAGCACAGCCTCGGCCATTATTTACCCGTCACCATCTCTGCTTTGTGCTGCAAGGGCAACATTGAGGACTAGAGACAAAAACCTCATGGCCTGCAGAGCCCAAACTAGTCACTCTAGAGCCTGCTTTAGGAAAAGCTTGCAAGCCCTGCTCCAATCCAGTCCCCTGACCCTGAGCACGCTCAACACCTTTCAGTTCTTTCAGTCCAAATCCCTTCAGCATCTTCTAGAATCTTCTACTGCTCCATCCAGAAGTTCCTCATGCTTATCTGGGCCCCTCTAGTAACACCTAGAGATGGCGGGCTTACCCTCAGGGCCTCGTACTGGTGGTTGTCAGCTTTTTGGGTACATATATCACATGACCTCTCTAGTGGTGACCAATATGAGGACAGGGCTGGTGTCTTATGCTCCCATAAGTGGAATATATCATCACATACTGCAGGGCCCAGCACAAAGAGTAGCCGCATCACTGAGAAAAGCACTCCAGCAGGGCGGTGGGTGGCGCACGCCTTTAATCCCAGCACTCGGGAGGCAGAGGCAGGTGGATCTCTGTGAGTTCCAGGCCAGCCTGGTCTGCAAAGTGAGTTCCAGGACAGCCAGGGCTACATAGAGAAGCCCTGTCTCAAAAACAAAAAAACAAAAAAGAAAGAAAAAGAAAAAAAAAGAAAAAGAAAGAGAGAGAGAGAGAGAGAGAGAGAGAGAGAGCGAGCGAGCGATAGGCATTCCTTTCCGAATATCTCCTCTCCCACCACTCCTTAAGTCTGAGAAGGGGCTGCCCCATACAGCACCTGCACAGAATCTACTTAGATATTCTGTTCTTAACTTTTGCTTTTGTTCCATTGTTTTCTTTTTTGAGACAAAGTCTCACTCTTTAGCCCAGGTGAGTCTGGGATTCACTGCAGCGCAGGAACTCATGGTGATCCCCCTGCTTTAGCTTTCCAAGGGCAGGGATTCCATGAGCCACCCTGTCAGCGTAGGTATTCTATTTCAAGGGGGATTCTATTTTGAGGTTTTGTTCAAGCTCCCTCTCCTTTATCCCCACAGGGTGCTGAAGACAAGACAGAGGCAGGTAAATTGCAAGGACAGTTTTGTAAATCTGCAGGGGACCGATGGGAATGAAGACTAGCCCTGGCGGGGCTCACCCTGACATCAGCTTTGCTATTTCATCTCTTTTCCTTGATTTTATCATCGGTAAAACTGTTGAGTGAAAGTTGGGATCTGGGGCTGGAGAGATGGTTCAGTGGTTAAGAGCACCAACTGCTCTTCCAGAGAACCCGGGTTTGATTCCCCACCCACCCACATGGCAGCTGACATCTGTCCTGTGCCATCTTCTGGCCTCTGTGCATACCAGTACATACATAGTGTACAGACAAACAGACATGCAGGCAAAACACTCACCCACATGAAATAAATGTTTTTAAATTTTTTAAAAAAATGGTATCTACTTGGTACACTAAGATCCTCTCCAGACTCACAGTCTAAGGATTAACTTTTCCTGTCAGTGCTTGGGGTCAAGAGGAGTGCAGGGCTCTCCTCTTTGGGGGAGCAGCTTTGTCAACCCCTCTGAGCCTCCACAGAGGCTGTGTCAACCAGGCCTCTTGAACCCAGCCCTTATCTGAGGGACAGGCTTTGTTACCTCCGTTTGACAGGCAGGGAATTAAGAGCCAGAGAAAAGTGACTCTTCCCAACAAAGGAGAGCCAGTATCACAGGCTTCCAGGGGAGCCACCACACCATGGCCCTAGGGTCGTAACACCTCAGTGATTCTGAAACTCTGATGTTTAGCTCACCTGTAAGACAAGTCTCACCCTGTCTCTCTGGAGTGGTAAGGAGGTTCTCCACTGGGTGATACGGGTGCTGCCATCCTTAGATCCACTCCTAATAGCCAGACCGTGGACAGCCTGTGCGGTCTTCATGACAATCCTAACACACACATCCCAGAAGCAACCAAGGTGGGACTTCAATTTAGGTCTTCAGACTCAGGTGCTGTATTTACAAGGCCGAGCTAGGACTGGTCAAAAGCGCTTCCCTGGTGGGAGTGTGACTCCCTGGGAGTCTAGAGGAAGCTTGGAAGGGGAAAGTTTTCTGCTGGCCAGGCAGGCATCCTTAGCTACCCTATTTTTGGATCAGACACAGGCAGACATCTGAGCAGCTTGGGGTCCTGTGGAGGCCAAAGGCCCACACCTAGCCTCATCCCAAAGGAATGAGGAAAGGCAGCTAGGCTCCTGGTCTACAGCTTCCAGAGTGGGTAATGGGCAGTGTCCTTACTCACAGGCTAAGGAGGGGTGATATTTGTAAAAAGAGATGCAAAGCCGAGCCTGGGAGGCCTTAATTCCCAGCTCTCCAGTGGCCACAGCTGAGCCGGCTCAGGGCCAGTTTCTGTTTGATTGGAACAGTCTGACATTTTGCAAGAAACCCTTAGCCCTCCGGGTTGCATTGACTAAGAGGTGCAGGTGCTCCTGTCTGGGGCTGAAGTCACAGCTGGGGAAGTCAGCATGACAAGACACATTTATTGTGGGTGGTGGTGTATACCAAGGATACAAATGTCCTGGGGTAGAAAAAGCGCCTGCAGGAAGGGGCAGCTCTTGTGAGGTGCTGGAGGGGCATGTGCAAAAGGAAAACTTTTGTTGGAGAAACATGAGGGACTGTTGGGGAGCTAGCAGCAGAGAGCTGGCCACTGCAGACAGAGGGGGGAAGACAGCAAACTTGCACGTAGGAACCTGGGCCAAGTGTTGGCCCCTACGGCTCACCAGCCACGAACAGTTCTGCAGGCCTTTCTGTCTGCTGTCTCATAAGTATGTGGCATAGTGAAGTATCTCTGCTGGGTTGTTACAAGGTTTGAGTGTACTTGGACGTGCTTTACACGGTGTGTGTTTGATTCTCTGGAGCTCAAGGTCACGTGTGCCTACCTTTAGTCAGGAGACAGGAGCCCCTGCTTGGCCATGAAGTCTGGGCTAGCCTGATCGAATGCCTTCAGGGGCTGGCCTCAAACTCACAGAGATCCATCTGCCTCTTCCTCCCAAGTACTGGGATGAAAGGCAGGCACCACCATGTCTGGCAATACATTTTTTTTTTTTTGAAGATGAAATTCAGGGACTGGAGAAATGGCTCAGTGGTTAAGAGCACTTACTCTCGCAGAGGACCAGGTTTTGATTCCCAGCACCCACATCAGATAGCTCATGACTGCCTATAACTCCAGTTCCAGGGCATCCAATAGCCTCTGGCATCTTCAGGCACATGCACACACACACATAACTGAAAGAAAAAATCCTGTTTGTAAAAATGAAATTCATCTTCAACTGGGTAGCTTATGTTTTCTCTTGAGCGTCTATCCACCTAACCCTAACCTCTCTCCAGAACTGCCGAAGGCTCACAAAGGAAGGTTACAGGACCTCACAGCTTTTTTTTCCTTTTCTTCACTTTTTTGTTTGTTTGTTTTTAGGTGTTTTTTGTTGTTGTTGTTTTTTAAGACGGGATCTCATTATGTAGCCAAGACTAACCTGAAATTCATTATATAATTCAGGCTGACCTTGGCTTTAGGCAACAGCCCTGTCATATGTGCTCTGATTATATATGTATATAAGATGCCTCCTAGGTGCTTTGACTATAGGCGTGTGCCACCACGCTGGATTAGTGCTGGTGTCCTCCACAGGCAGCCCTGATGGCCACCACTCCGCTTCCTTCCTGGCCAGCACTCGGCTCTTTCCTGGGATCCAGCATAGCATGTGCTCCCGACAGTTGGCTCCCTGTCTGCAGGTGCGGGCTCACCCTCTTGACTCCTGTCAGATTGGTCATTATGGCCACTTGGCCGCTTCGCCTTTGATGATGAGCACCTAACATGATTTATTCTTCTCTAGATCCCTAAGCAGGAGGGAAGCCAAGGGTCTGGGCAGGGCTGCTAAAAGGCAGAGCCCAGCTTGAGGGGACTCCCGCCTACCAGGGGCACTGAGTCCTGTTTTTCACACCTGTGAAAACACTTGTCTGAGCACTTCTTCTAGGTGTGTTTGGGAGTTAGCAGTTGAATGGGTACTTGGGTAAAGCCAAAGCCCTCCTCGGGGTAGACGGACCCAGGAACAGGGGAAGGCCTGGAGAGACTAGTTGATCAGGAATGCACAATCTGCTTGTCTTCCTGCTAGAGTGGTGGTCTTTTGCACTCACATTCAACTCTCAAACTGGCTTGTATACCACAGTTCTTCTAGGCCTTTTTTTTTTTTAGCCTCCACAATCCTACCCCCCCACCCCCGTCTGTCTCTGTCTCTGTCTCTGTCTCTCTCCCTGTCTCTGTCTCTCTCTCTGTCTCTGTCTCTCTCTCTCTCTCTGTCTCTCTCTCTCTCTGTCTCTCTCTCTCTCTCTCTCTCTGTCTCTCGTGTGTGTGTGTGTGTGTGTGTGTGTGTGTGTGTGTGTGTGTGTTACTAGGCTTGAACCCAGGGCCTTTCACATGCTTGGCAAGTGCTCCGCTATGGACCTATATCCCCAGGTCTTGGTATTTGAAACAGGAGTCTCGCTGTAAGCTCCAGTTCCTGCCTCCACTTTCCTAATGCCAGGGTTACATCACGTGCCACCAGGCCAGACTCCAGTAATTTCTCATAGAGATATCTCTGTGTTTATGTACATGACTCTGGATATCCCTGACTAACTCAGGCCCTCCTCTTCTCTCCACCCTCCTTCTAGTCCCCAGTACCTTCCAGAAGCCAGGCATGTGACTGATCTATTCCAAACACCTCCCTCCATTGCACCTGGTTCTGTGGTTGGGGACAATCTTAGATGCTCCTGAAACAGACTGAAAATTTTATTAAGAAGTTGAAAGGGGGCCGAGTGTTGGTGGTGCACACCTTTAATCCCAGCACTCGGGAGGCAGAGGCAGGTGGATCTCTGTGAGTTCGAGGCCAGCCTGGACTACCAAGTGAGTTCCAGGACAGCCAGGACTGCACAGAGAAACCCTGTCTCAAACAAACAAACAAACCAAACAAAAAAAGAAGCTTAAAGGGGAAAAGATGGGGAAGTGGAAGTAAGCAAAGAGGAAACAGCCCAGCAAAGGTGCAGAATCAAACAGAAGGCCAGGAAGTGTGGCTTTGTCCTTATGACACAGGGAAGCCTGGGCATGTAGAGATGTTCTCATCAGAGGTAAGAAGGCTGGGGCATTTACCCTTCTACCCTCCCAGCCACAGGGGATGTACCTGTCCACATGTTGCCTACTCTGTTTGGGAGAGTGGTTCTGACTATCAGAGCGGTCCTCGCACAGAGAGGTTAATGTGCTGGCTAATGGGACAAAGGCAGAGGGCATGAGGAGGGACTGGGACAGGTGAGGGATATACTGGGGTGTAGTTCAGGAGAGCCGGGGGGCTTGCTAGGAGGTATTGCCTTTGAATGACCCACTCCAAACACACCTCTTTGAGTCTGAGTTCCCCTCAAGAAAAATAGGCTCCCTGAAACTGTGACAGGCCATGCCCATCCCACCCCTGCCAATCTGCAGCCCCAAGCTATTTTTGCCTTCCTCTAGTAACAATAAACTCATTGTGCATACTTCCTGACTAATCCCCAGGGTGGCCAGAGGAGGGAGGGGCAGGTCCAGGGATTGAGGGCTGAACCGGGGCCAAGAATTAAGGCTGAGCCACTGAGCCAAACCAGGGGTGGGAAAGACTATGACTTGCACGTCAGCCACTGTGCCCTTAGCCCATTTGGTGACTCCTAGGGTTCCGCTCTACAGGACGCACAGAAGCTTAGGTCCCATAGCTCCTGGAAAGCGTTCAGACAGCGGGTGCTCCCTGCCACCACTGGGCATCACATTCCAGTTTTGTGGTCACTACTCCATTTCTTCACATGCCAATCCCGTGCCCTGTGTGCCCATGAAGCAACTACTAGGGACCTGCTTATTCAGACAAGGAAAACTGGAGCACAGGGTGTAAGTGGCTGATCCCAATATCTGTTGCAGGGGATAAGTGGTAAGTGACAGGTGTCCTGCTCGGAGCCAAACCTGGTAAGCCCTACCTCTGAAGGTCTGTCTGCTCCTCCGAGACCTTGTACCCTGGGGTCCGTACTGGAATTGATAAGAGATGTTGGCATCAACACAGGATGGGGTGGGTCACTGGACAGGCTATGGCTGTGCTCTGGCGCCAGCCAAACAGGGCACACCCTGAATGAGACATTTGGAGAAATGAACCATCTTGGAAAAAGAAACCTCTGCCGAGTCATAACGGAAAAACTCTGAACACAAGGCTTCCTTCGTCTTGTTTGTGGTCCGGGCCCAGCTTTGTTTTGATCCCATTCTGGTCACTAGGCGCACCTTATTTGCTTCCAGGTTCACAGCCCTGACCAGCCATGGCTCCCAGGAGGACTCCATGAGTGGCTGTCACAGCTGGCCAGGCTCACCCTTGTTAACTCAGCAAAGCTGAGTTGCATCGGCCAGGCCCTGTGCATCTTAAGAAGTAGTGAACATGCACCCTTCCAACTTGTTCTTGGAGGTGATCACATCTACAGTCAAACTCTGTGAACTGTAAAAAGCCGAGCACTTCTGATCAATGAAGTTGAGCACCTTGCCAGGACAGCTGGAAGTCCAGGGATGACAGTACGGCGCAGCGGTCACCTTCATCTCCAAGTGTGATATGGCCCACCTCTGAGGACAGTGCCCTCAACACATGAGCCTTTGGCGAACACTTTATGATCAAACAGCACCATTGGGTTTATTAGAACACAGCAATGCATATATGTGGCCCGGCACGTAATTTGTGTTTAGCAGTGGTGTTGAGGGGGAAACACCAGGGAGCAGAAGTCAGAGGACAGCCTGGTGTGTTGCTCCTTAGGAGCTGTCCATCTTTTTTTTTTTTTTTTTTTTTTTGAGACAGGCTCTCTTCATTGACCTGGAGCTCCCCAATTCATCTAGGCTGGCTGGTCAGTGAAGCCCAAAGAGCCCCCTGTCTCTGCCTCCCCAGTTTTCCCTTCTACAATCTTACTCCTTCCCTCCTTTCTTCCCTGCTTTCCTCTGTTTGTTTTACATGCTTATTACGTTGTTTCTACTGGAGACAGGTATAAGGAAGACATCTCACCTGCCCTTAAGAGCTCAAGGAAAGCCGAAAACGAGCAGAATTCCAAACTCTGCAGAGAGGGGACTCCTCAGCTCTGCTCTGCTGGCCAAGGGCTACTTCAAGTGAGGATGGAGGACACATGCCTGAGTGACTAAGAAACTTGGGCTTCAAGACTCACTCCAAGGTCCTCTACCTAATTTTGTATCCAAATTTGGTATTTTCTTTTTCTTTGGGTTGGGAGTGCAGGGGGTTCACTATGTAGCCCCGGCTGGCCTGGAGTTCACCATGTAGACTAGGATGCCCTCAAACTCAGAGAGATCTGCCTCCTGAATATTGGGGTTACAGATGTAATCCACCATGCCCAGGTTACCTAAGCTTCAGACTCCTCCAACCACAGGGTACCCAGCAGCCTTCTAGAAGATCTGACCTTCCTCCCTGAAAGATGTCTACCCAGGTTTCTGTCATCCTTATCCTCCCTGTTCCCAGCACCTCCAGGGGGCTGCTGAATCGGCCATGCTCCAGCAGGTAAGGGCTCCGCTCCCTACCTGAGTGGGGCAGGGTGATCCTAGTAGGCCTGTGAGCCCTCTGAGACTGGGACTTAGAGCTTGGCTAGTAAAGTGCTTGCTGCAGACCCGAGTTTGATCCCCAGAATCCAAGTAAAAAGCCAGACATGTTGGCCCACACTTGTAATCTTACCACTGAGGAGTTAGAGACAAATGGATCCCTGGGGCTCCTGACCAGCCAACCTAGCATAATTAGCAAGCCCCAGGTCCTAGTGAGAAACTCTCTCTAAAAAAGATGCCAGGGTGGATGGCATCCGAGAAAGAACCACACCCAGGGTTGTCCTCTGGCCTCCATACAGACACAGACACAGACACACACACACACACACAGACCACATGTATAGGAATATGTACGCACATATATGCACGACATATGTAGGAACATGCATGCATGCACACGTGTGCACACAGTCATGTGCACTACATAAACAGGAACATGCATATACACACATGTGCACAACATGTACAGAGATATGCATGCATACACATATACATATGTGTACCACATGTACAGGAACATGCATGCATGTGCACACACACATACTCCATATGCACAGGAACATGCATATACAAATGTGTGTACCACATGTACAGGAGCATACATGTATGCACATGCAATAAATACATACTAGTAAGAAGAGAAAAGCTCTCATCTAGGGCAAAATGCAAAGTAATAAATACAGAAAAAATAAAAGTAGAAAAAAACAGTTTTTTGCAATTATAGAAATATTTGATTCGAGCTAGAATCATTAATGTTCATTATGGTTTGAATTTGAAATGTCCCCCAGAAGGCTTGTGTGTTAAAGAGCTGATTGCAGCTGATGGAGTCGGGGAAGTGACTGGATCATGAGGGCTTTGGCTTCATCAGTGGGTTCATCCACTGCAGGATGCATGATTGGATAATGTCTCTGGGAAGGGAGAGGGGAAGCGAGGCAAAGAGATAGGACTTTGAAGTGCATATCCTGCCCTTCACCACTTCCGTTCTCAATCTCTCTCTGCTTCCTGTCTTCCATGAACTACGTGGCTCCTCTCCATGTCCTTCCGTCACACTGTTCTACCTCACCACAAGCCAGCGAAGAGTGGGGCCAGTGACCCTGGACGGAAACCCTGGAAACAGCGAGTCCTTAACATTGTTTTTCTCAGCATTGTGTGCACAAGAAGTGACTTACACAGATGTGAAGACTGTTAGGTGATGTTGTGATGGGAAACAATTTTTACATAATCTCAAACTGCCTTCCTACAAAGTACTTATTAATTACTTATAAATTGATAAGTGCAAAATGCTTCCTAGTTAATTGTAGTGAAACTCACATACACCATCTTAATGAAGAATAAAAGTTAATGTGACAGGACTGGAGAGATGGCTCAGCGGCTATGAACACTGCTGCTCTTGCTCCAGAGGACCCGAGTTCAAGTCCTAGAACCCACAGGGTGGCTCACAGCTGGCTGTAACTTCAGTTCTAGGGCATCTGATGACCTCCTGTTGCTTCCCTGGATACCAGGCACACACATGGTGTGCAGACACAGATGCAGACGAAGCACCCATACACATAAAATAAAAAGGAAATCAATCTTTTTGAAAAGGCAGTATCAGGCCACGTGTGGTAGCACATATGCATTTAACCCCAGCACTTGGAAACAGAGGCAGGAGGATCTCTGTGAGTTTGAGGCCAGCCTGGTCTACAGAGTGAGTTCCAGGACAGCCAGGACTGCATAGTGAGACCCTGTCTCAAAATAAACAAACGAATAGGTAAATATAAAAAGTCAACAGCATTAGCTATGGGAGATTGAACACACGCATCCTGACAACCTCAGTGAGGAGGGCATCGCTTCCCTCCCTCTGAAGCGCACAGAATCAGAAAAACTCCAACTGAGGGACAAAGAATGAAAGAGTCAGCCTGTAATCTTTACGAGTGTCAAGGTCACGAAAGTGAAGATTGAGGAAATGCCCAGGACTGAAGGCGACTACAGACACTTGACAGCTAAATCAAGAAGTGATCAAAGGCGAACCTTCCCATGGAAAGGCCATCATGGTCAAACTGGAAAGGAGTCTATGGATTAGTTGCTGCTAGGAACACGGCGACATCGTGTCTTGACTTCATTCGCTCTCAAATGGTCCCCCTGCCGCCCCTGCCATGTCTGCTTTATGATGGACTGCTAGAGACAAACGCAGCAGAAGGAAGCACTCTTGTCCACCACAGTCATCTAGGAGGATGTTCTAAAGCAGCTGTGCTTGTCATGCCCCTGAGGTCTACCTGTGTTGCTATACTCGGGCTGCCCTAACAGTGCCACAGGCTTAAACAACAGACTTCTTCTTCTCATGGTTCTGGATGCTCGAGTCCAAGATCAAAGGGCCACCTTAGTTTCTGATGACACCTTTCTTCCCAGCCAAGCCATGGTTGCTTCTTTATGGGTCCTCACAGAGCCTTAAGTCTGGGTATGTGCACCCAGGTCTTCTCCTCTTCTCATAAGGACACTTACTTATGACACCCTTTAACCTCAATTAACTCCGTAATCATCTGTCTCCAAATATAGTTACATCAATATAAGGGCTTCATTACACAAACTGCGAGAGGCCACAACACAGTCCGTAGTATGACTCAAATATCCGTTGACAGTGGACTGCGTAAACAGTGGTGTTATCTATACAAGGGGCCACTAAATTGCAAGTAGCTGGAATGAACTCAGAGTCTTGCCAGACATGGATTTAGTTTCCCACAGATTCCTGAGCAAAGAATCCAGACCAAATAAAAACCCCAAATACCATACGTTTTCACTGATATGCATATGACCAGAGTTCTTAAGGTTACAACATGGTCCTTCACAGCCTTTCCAGGCCAATCTTGGCCACTCATTCTCAATACACCAATTAAAAAGGCCAATAACAGTGAAAAGTAGAGAGAGATTCAGTCAACGTGGCCACACCGGGAAAAGGGGTAACAAATAAAGAGGTACAGTCACCCCAAAGTCCTGACCTGAGGATTAGTTTTAAACAGAGGACAAGAGGTATGCATAGCTAAGTAGTCCTGCACAAGGTGTGGTCCCGGCCATGTTGACCCATCATTGTCTCTTCCCCAGTCTTTCCTGAAAGGTGATCTGGGAAGTGGTCAGAACTGCAGAACTGTGGAATCTCTTCCTGGGAGACAGGTTCTTCCCCTGGCGGCCACCAGGCTGCAGTCCCTTCTCTTCCCCAAGTATGAACTTCCTGGGGAAATTCTAACTCCTCAGGGACCTTTGGTCAATAGTCTCATAGCCAATAAGGTGACTCTGAGTGTTGTGTGTGGTTGGGTCATCCAGGGGGGCTCCAGGGAGGAAGTAGTCATGAACCACTGCCAGTTTTTACCCATTGCTCACAGTTAAGACACTTTGGGGCACTGTGGGGTCATCCCCACACTATTACTGCCTGTCTCACTCACCACCTCACCAGTCATAGACCAGTGAGGCAATGGAGGGTGTCACTCCTGGGGAGGCGGGTTGGAGCTGACACTGAGAGGATGCTTTTACTACAAAGCATCAACTCCTCACTGGGACCCACAAGGTAACTAAAAGCAGGTGAAAGGCTGGTATTCCTGCCCTCAGTCTGTGTCTGTCTCCTCCACTTTGGCTCAGATCCCTGCTCGACTCTGCAGACACGATAATCATTAGGGATGTCTGCCTGCCCAGCCTATCTTCTCCCTCTTCAAGGCTGAAGGCCCAAAGAGTCATTGTCCTAAACCTACCATCACCTTGGGTTCCAGGACCAGCAAAGCACCTCAGATCTGACAGTCACCTCTGATGATGAGGCTACACCCTGGAGCAGACCATCTGTGGAAACCAGATTGTTCCCTTCTCCCGTGACAGCCATTCACAACTTCTCAACTTCTTGTGTGACCACCTTGCAGGATCTGAGCTGAGACAATGGTGAGTAAGGAGCACCCTTGAGACTGCTCAATGATGCATGCCTCTTGACCTCTGTCTCAATTCTTCCTCTGTTTAAACCTAAAGTTCATATCTGTTCCCATGAAAAAGAACTTGGGGGACACTGGACTCCTTTCTATTTCTCTTTCCAGTTTATAGTAATTAAATTTTCTTTCTCTGCTTTTCACCATGCTTTCTCTCTCTCTCTCTCTCTCTCTCTCTCTCTCTCTCTC
>CABHPP010105042.1:0-24431 GCA_902168425.1 Peromyscus attwateri
CCCCCCGTTCCGATGCTGAAAAGGAAAAGAACATCATTTTTTTTTTCAAGGACATTGTTAAAATTCAGGTAGGTAGTCTGAACTTCTGATTTCTCTCTTTAAGCATTCATCTAGTGCCACTAAAAGATTAATTTGATTAAAACTAGATGCCATCTCTTCGTTTGCTGTCCTCTTAACTATATCTCTAGTTTTAACTTTGAAGGAATGAAGTAGGTCTTCTATTGGTTACAGTGCCCACAAATGCAGTGAGAAAAATGGACGTTCAATTCATATTTTTATCTTAAAAACAACAAAAAAAAAACGTTGTTGCCATATGGGAAGAGTACTAGAAACTTCCAAGAGCAAAGGAAACCGTTGTTCCAGATCTCTTCTGAGATTTGGTGGTTACATATTAAAAGCAGTGACGGCAAAAATTTGCTAGAGAACAAGCCAGGTGCAGCAGCAGGAAAGCCAGCCATTACTGAAAAACTATTTGCAACACTCGCTTAGACGATTCTTCTCCTCTAAAGCCAGACTGAGGTTCAGAGTTTGTCAGCCTATCTAACTAACCAGGGTGACAATTGAAGAGCCATGAGGCACAAATTTGAGCGTACTGCTGTGCCTAGCAACGGGGTAACGGAGAACTCACTGAATCGGGGTTTGGGGATGCACAGGGAAAGGGGCGCTGTAGCCATTCCTCACTGATGGAGAACGGGGAACCCAATCTCTCATTCCCTGTCTTTTCTACTTTTAAGACAGCACCTCACTCTGTAACGAAGCCGTGATGCCCTGCCTCAGTCTCCCAAGTGTGGGCCAGGGTCACGGCTGACCCCGAGGTGTGGCTCCCCTCCAGACCTTCTTCGTCAAGGGCGCCCACCACTATTCTTATCCCAGGGAAGCCTGCGAGGCTCAGTCTGAGGACCAGTCAGAGCCCGAGGGTGAAGGGAAGTCTGACACTGAACCCCGGAGTCGCGAGGCCACCTTACCGGGTTCCTCGGTGCTCGCCCGGTACCGCCACTCACCAGTTATTCCCGCGCACGGGACGCGGAGAGGGATCCCGGCCCCCGCTGGCCGCGCCGCGCCACCCGCGGGAGCCCGCGCGACAGCGTGGTCCTCCCTTGCTGTGGCCACGGCAAGAGCCCCGGCGGGGGTGCCCGACCCTTGGGGAAGTACCTCCTGTGCTCTCACCACGCCCGCCCGAGCCGCAGAGGGAGGGTTTAAAACTAAGTGAGAAAGGAACCTGGGCGTGTGACCCCAGCAGCGAGCGCCCCGCGTGCTTAGTGCGGTTCTGAGAACAGAGGGAAACCGCCCAGTGCGGGGCGGCGGCGGCGTGTGCCAGAAAAGGACAAGGCTGATGCGCGACCCGACCCAGAGAGCCACTTAGCAACTCATTAACTAACATCCCGTTTATTTAAACGTCCCTTTAAGGACACACAAAGCAGAAGCGGGGCTTAAAACAAAATACACCGGGTAGAATATTTCTTATCTGTGTTCACACTGAGACTCTAACACGCCTAAAGTTTTTTCTTTCACTCATTATCAGCGGATGAACAAAGCAGAACTTCAGAAGCGCGCGCGCGTGCGTGCGTGTGTGTGTGTGTGTGTGTGTGTGTGTGTGTGTGTTCCCCAGCCCCCTGCTCCCCCACCTCCCGCCCCGCCCAGGCCACTAGCTGGACTAGGACTTCAGCTTTTCTGTCTTCTACTTTGCCTGGAGTTAAAGTTGGGAAAAGTGCACATCTAGAATCTACGACTTGCAAATAGATTATGCCGCATGTGATTTACATTCTCTAGTAAGTTATGTGAGGGCTACAAATACAGCTTTTAAATTTCAGAATCAACACTGCTTTGTAACAAGATGGCTCAGAGTTGTGGAAATCTTTTGTAACACGGTTAACGGAATTGTCTCAGTCTAAAGTAAGTAATGTAAACCAGGTGTATCGTTTCTCAGCTGTGAGCCTAGGCAGGAGGGCTTCAGTAAATTCCAGGCCCGCCTGAGCTACAGAATTAAATCACTAATTATTTTTACAGAAATAAATATTTCAAATTTGCTGATTTCTCTGTAAGGTTGTCCATAATATGGTACCTATTTTTTTCTTTAAAACATTAAAAAGCCCAAATTTATAAGTTTTGTTAACACCAAGTGAGAATAAGCTAAATTAATAATGAATAAGAAAGCACACAGTAGCTTCTGGTTAGAAGAAAGGATGGCTGGTGATATCAGAGATGATATGATATAAAAGCTATGGTGGCCAAATATTGATGGTAAACTCTATGCTTTATGGGTTAGGTTATTTTTCAATAATTTTATTTAGGTTATTAATTATTTGCCTACACATATAAAATGAAAAGCAGCTGAATGTAATTGGAACTGTGGTCTTAGAAATCCCTTTTTCTTTTCTGAAGGAGTATAGTCTAAAATGCCCAAAGACCACTGGTTACTGACCTCCATCTACCTTACAGCATTACCATCAGTTACCCACTGCTTTAAATGCCCCTGAGACATTTTATTTACCTCAGAGTAAGACGTGAGAGTTTTGTGAAGCAAGTACATCAAATTGTGACAATACAACTTTCTTTGGTTTTTCTCTTTCTCCAGAGGCAAATCCATCAGACGGTCTTTCTTACATAGCATAGAAGAATGTTCCCTGTCTATGTCTGTCATTTAACTCAGGGTTCAGGTCAGCTAGAACTTGTGCTACTAGTTATACATAAGAGTGCTTCTCTCGGGCTGGGGATTTAGCTCAGTGGTAGAGCACTTGCCTAGCAAGAGCAAGGCCCTGGGTTCGGTCCTCAGCTCGGAAAAAAAAAAAAAAAAAAAAAAAAAAAGTGCTTCTCTCATCCTACTTGCACCCTAGGTTTTAAGTTCCAAGAGCCCAAGGATCCTGTGTGCTACACCTGCTTGCTCTCTTGCCTCTAGCACATGGTATAATGGAGGGCACAGGGCAGGAAGCTCAATAAAGTTTTATTGAGTTGAATTAGCCCTTTTCCAAAAGAGCTCATTCACTTTGGTCAACCAAAATGACAGGTATTTAGAATTTTCAAAACTTTCACCAGAGTTACAAAGTTGTTGGAAAATGACAATATTCTTAGGGAGTCTGGGGCCCTTTCATCAGTACAGAGCTCTCTCTTTGTCTCCCTCCATTGTCCTTCTCTCCCTCCTCATTGTAGGTGGCTGCCTGTCTAGTTTGAGAGGAGAGGGAGGCTTGCTGGTGTGCTTTCTAAAGAGCAAGCTTAAGACACTGGAGGCGGTTTGTGCAAGGCAGCAAGAGCCCAACATGTGAACCAAAATGTCAGCCTATGCCTGTGACATGGCCTTCTGCAAATGAGAAACTCAGCTATGGGCATAACCACAGTGACACCATCAGAGGCTTTTCTAGGAAACACTAGATCGGTTTCCATTTCTGGTGCACTTTTATTCCTTCAAGCGTCTACTTTGGCTCACTGTTGACACTAAGCTTCTTGAATGCCCTTACTTGGGCATTCTAAGAATAATGGAGTCCTCTGCTTAAAATGCCCCTAGGATAAATATTAAGACGTGCTTGCCAACATGGAGATTGCAGGTATTAGAGAGTGCTGCTATTAGTTAAACATGGTAAGAAGTCTTAGCTAGTGCTGCTACTCACTAAGCACGGTAAGAAGGTGTGGTGGTTTGAATGAGAATGCCCCCTTAGGGAAATAAACATTCAAATATGTAAGCCTATGATAGGAGGCTATTCTCATCCAAACCACCAGAGAAGGTGTCAATGCAAGTTTAACATTTTACAATGAGACCCAGATCTAAAACCAACCACTCCTCCTTGTTGCCTTGCTTTCAAAAAGTTTTATTTTTAACAGTACTCATTGAATTATTGGTTTCACTCACCACTCCAATGTGCTAAATCAACGTAACGCCTCAATATGCTTGTGGTTATCAAATGTTGGAAAGGCAATATATATATAATCTGTCTCTCTTCCTTCCTTCCTTTCTTTCTTTTTTTTTAAATTTTTTTTTTTTTTGAGACAGGGTTTCTTTGGCTGTCCAGGAACTCACTCTGTAGACCAGGCTGGCCTTGAACTCACAGAGATCTGCCTGCCTCTGCCTCCTAAGTGCTGGGTTTAAAGGTGTGCACCACTAATGCCCGGCTAATATATGCAATCTTACATATACATATATGAACAACCTTAGAATCTAATAAATTCCATTCTTAAAATACAGTCATAACTTTTTATTTATTTATTTATTTATTTACTTTTTATTTATTCTCCTCTTATATCTCCTGAGAGCAGTTTCCTCTTTTCCTCTACCCCCAGCACCTTCCCTAATCCCCAGAGCCACTCTTCCTCTGTTTCCCTCCAGAAAGAGCAGGCCTCCCACAGATATCAGCCAAACTCAGAAAAACAAGATACAGTAAGACTGGGCACAAACCCTCATATCAAAGCTGGGCAAGGCAATCCAGTAAGAGGAAAAGGGTCCCAAGAGCAGGCAAAAGAGTCAGAGACACCTCCACTCCCACTGTTAGGAGTCCCACAAAGCCACTAAGCTAACAACCCTAACTAACATATAAACAAAGGACCTAGTGCAGACCCATGTAGGCTCTGGTGATTGTCGCTTCAGTCTCTGTGAGCCCCTATGAGCCCTGCTTAGTTGATTCTGTGGGCCATGTTCTCCTGGTATCCTTGAGTCCTCTGGCTCCTACAATTTTTCCTCCCCCTCTTCCCTGGGGTTTCCCAAGCTCCAAGGTCTCTGGCTATCCACTTCCCACTCCCACTACCCACCCCCATTCCTGATCATCTAGGCACAGTAGAGCATGGGCTCTCACTCATGTCTGGGCCTCAAATTAGATTAGTCATTGGTTGGCCACCCTCACAAGTTCTGCAGCTCCATTGCCCCAGCACATCTTCTAGACCTCAGGACAGATTGTAGGTGGAAGGTTTTGTGGCTGGGTTAGTGTCCCAGTCCCACCACTGGAAGCTTTGCCTGGTTACAGAAGATGGCCAGTTCAGTCTCTGTATCCTTTACTAGGAATCTGTGGTGGTTTGAATAGGAATGATTCCTATACACTCATGTGTTTGAATGCTTGGTCCGTAGGGAGTGGCACTATTAGGAGGTGTGACCTTTTTGGAGGAAGTGTGTCACTGTGGAGGCAGGATTTGAAGTCTCATATGCTCAAGTTATGCCTAGTGTGGTACACAGTCTCCTTCTGCTGCCTGTGGATCAATATGTAGAGCTCTCAGCTAGCTCTCTAGCACCGTATCTGCCTACATGCTGCCATGTTTCCCACCATGATGATAATGGATTAAACCTCTGAACTGTAAGACAGCCCCAATTAAATGCTTTCCTTTATAAGAGTTGCCATGGTCATAGTGTCTCTTCACAGCAATAGAAACCCAAACTAAGACAGAGTCCTTGATAGAGTCATCCTCATAGAAATTTGGGTATCTCTACTGCACTAGGTTTCCACATTGCCTCCCCTGATGCCCTCCAATTCCAGTCATCTCTCCCCATACCATCTCCTTCCATCCCCCCCAAACCTGATCCCTCCTGGGAATGATCCTATTCCCACCCACCCTCAGTCTACCTACAAGCAAAATCTATTCTATTTCTCCTTCCTAGGGAGATTCTTGTATCTCCCCTTAAGCCCTTGTTACTTAGCCTTTCTGGGTCTGTGGATTGTAGCATGATTATCATTTACTTAACAGCTAATATCCACTTGTTCATGAGTACATACCATGTTTGTCTTTCTGGGTCTGGGTTACCTCATTCAGGATGCTTTTTTTTAGTTCAAGATGCATGCAAATTTCATGATATCCTTATTTTTAACAGCTAAGTAATACTCCATTGTGTAAATGTACCACTTTTTTTTATCCATTCTTTGGTTGAAGGACATCTATGTTGTTTACAGTTTTGGACTATTATGAATAAAGCTACTATGAACATAATTGAGCCAGTTTCCTTGTGGTAGGATGGAGTGTCCTTTGGGTATATGACTAAGAGTGGTATAAGCTAGGTCTTGAAGTAGATTGATTCCCAATTTTCTGAGGAACCACCATATTGATTTCCATAGTGGCTCAACAAGATTGCATTCCCACCAGCAATGGTGGAGTATTCTCCTTGCTCCACATCCTCCCCAGCATGAGTTTCTACTTGTGTTACTGATCTTAGTCACTCTGACAGGTAGAAGATGGCATCTAGAAGTAGTTTTGATTTACATTTCCCTAATGGATAAGGATGTTGAACATTTCTTTAAGTGTTTCTCAGCTATTTGAGATGCCTATACTGAGAATTCTCTGTTTAGATCTGTACCCATTTTCAAATTGGATTATTTGGTTTGTTGATGTCTAGTTTCTTGAGTTTTTTTAAAAATATATTTTGAATATTAACCTTCTATGGGATGGAGTTAGTGAGAATCTTTTCCCATTCTATAGATTGCTGTTTTGTCCTATTGACAGTGTTCTTTGCCTTACAGAAGCTTTTCAGTTTCATGAGATCTCATTTATTAATTGTCCATCTTAGTGCCTGAGCTTTTGGTATTCTGTTAAGGAAGGTGTCTCCTGCGCCAGTGCGTTCAAGGCTATTCCCCACTTTCTCTTCTGTCAGGTTCAGTGTATCTGATTTTATGTTGAGGTCTTTGATCTACTTGAACTTGAGTTTTGGATAGGGTGATAAATATAGATCTATTTGCATTTTCTATAAGCAGACAGCCAGTTAAACCAGTACCATTTGTTGAAGATGCTATCTTTTTTCCCATTGTGTCTTTCCGGCTCCTTTATCAAAAAATCAGATGTTCATTGGTATGTGGATTTATGTCTGGGTCTTTGATTTGATTCCTTTGATGAGTGTTTTTATTTTTATGTTAATACCATGTAGTTTTTATTTCTACAGCTCTATAGTACAGCTTGAAATCTGGGTGGTGATACCTCTGGAAATTCTTTTATTGTTCCGGATTGTTTTAGTTATTTTGCTTTTCTGTGTGTGAGTCTGTGTTTCCATATGAAGCAGAAAATTGTCCTTTCAAGATCTATGAGAATTGTGTTGGAATTTTGATGGAGATTTTATTGAATCTGTAGATTGTTTTTGGGAGGATGATGATTTTTACTATGTTGATTCTACTGATCCATGAGCATGGAAGATCTTTCCATCTTCTGATGTCTTCTTCAATTTCTTTCTTCAAAGATTGAAGCTTTTATCATAGAAGTCTTTCTTTTGCTTTGTTAAAGTTACCCCAAGATAATTTATGTTATTTGTGGCTGTTGTGAAGGGGATTATTCCCATAATTTCTTTCTCAGTTCATTTGTCATCTGTATATAAGTGGGCTACTGATTTTTCTGAGTTTGTCTTGTATCCAGCCACTTCACTGAAGGTGTTTATTAGCTGTAAAAGTTCCCTGGTAGAATTTTTGGGGTCACTTATGTATACTATTATATCATCTGCAAATAATGATACTTTGACTTCTTCCTTTCCAATATGTATGTTTTTATGGGTGTAGTTAACCTCCTTGGGTTGGAGTTTTCCTTCTAGTACCTTCTGTAGGGCTGGGTTTGTGGATAAATATTGTTTAAATTTGATTTTATCATGGAATATCTTGTTTTCTCCATTGGTGATTGAAAGTTTTGCTGGGTATAGTAGTTTGGGCTGGCATCTGTGGTTTCTTAGAGTATGTAGGACATCTGTCCAGATCCTTTTGACTTTTAGAGTCTCCACTGAAAAGTCAGATATAATTCTAATAGATCTGACTTTATATGTTACTTGATCTTTTTCCCATGCAGCTTTTTGCTGTGGAATGTCGTTCTATATGCTGTGAATGTGTGTTGCTCTGATTGGTTGATAAATAAAATGCTGATTGGCCAGTAGCCAGGCAGGAAGTATAGGTGGGATAAGCAGATAAGAAGAATTCTGGGAAGAGGAAGGCAGAGTCAGGAGTCACCAGCCAGACACAGAGGAAGCAAGATGTGAAGACAGAACTGAGAAAAGGTACCAAGCCATGTGACTAAACATAAATAAGAATTATCAGTTAAGTTAAATGTAAGAGCTAGTCAGTAATAAACTTGAGCTAATGGCCATACAGTTCATAAATAATATAAGCCTCTGTATGTTTACTTGGGTCCAAGCAGCTGAGGAACTGGCGGTTGAGAGAGATTTGTCCTGACCACGGGCCAGGTGGGACACAGAAAAACTTCAGCTACAGCTTTTAGAATTCTTTCTTTCTTTGGTATGTTTAGTGTTTTGATTATTCTGTGTTGAGGGGACTTTCTTTTCTGGTCCAATCTAATTGGTGTTCTGTAAACTCTTTGTACTTTGATAGGCAGCTCCATCTTTAGGTTAGGAAAATTTTCTTCTATGATTGTGTTGAATGTATTTTCTGAGTCTTTGAGCTGGGATTTTTCTCCTGCTTCTATTCCTATTATTCTTAGGTTTTGTCTTTTCATAGTGCCCCAGATTTCCTGGTTGTTTCATTTTAGGAAATTTTTAGATTTAACATTTTCTTTGACCAGTGTATCATTTCTCCTATCATATCTTCAGTGTCTGAGATTCTGTCTTCCACCTCTCACATTCTGTTGGTGATGTTTGCCTCTTGCAATTTTTCTTTGCTTGTCTAGATTTTTTTATTTCCATTATTACGTGTGTGTGTTTTTTTTATTGCTTCTATTTCCATTGCCATATCTTGAACAATTTTATTACTTTCTTTTAACAGTTTGTTCATTTTTCTTGGCTTTTTTTTTTAAAAGGGATTTATTCATTTCCTCTTTAAGGAACTCTATTATCTTCATAAAGTTGGTTTTAAGGTGTTTTTCTTATGCTTCAGCTACGTTGAAATATTCAGGGCTTCCTTTAGTTAAAGGTTCTAGTGGTGACATATTGCCTTGGCTGTTGTTGATTATGTTCTTATGTTGGCAAATAGGCATCTGGGTTTGGGGTGATTTTAGGTCTAGGTGCCAATTTCTGAGTTTGTCTTTTTGGTTGGGTGTTTTGTTCCTTGGTTTCTGTTTCATCTCTTGTCATCTGACTTGTGTGGCCTCTGGTTGAGCAGGGGGTCTTCACTCAAATTGGGAGCTGGGACATAGTGCCTAGGAGGGGAGGGAAAATTGGAGTAGGGTGGGTGGCCACCAAGAGAGTGAGGGAGGGCCATGGGAGGGCAGCCTACCTTGAGTTCTGGTAGCTGTTGTGGCCTCAAATAGTCAGTGTGGTCTCTTGTCATAACTTCTTTTAAAAAATTATGTAGTATTATATTTTTATTTGTGTTTGGAGGTGGGGGATGGGGCTTGCATGTCACAGTGTAAGTGTGAAAGTCAGCAGGACAATTTTGCAGAGTTAGTTTTCCTCTTCTGCCTTTATCTGAGTCCTGGGAACTGAACTCAGGTCTTCAGATTTACACTGCCTCAAGCGGCAAGTTCTTTTACCTGCTGACTCATCTCACCAGCCCAAGTTATAACTTCCCACAAGAGAATAACCCCAGCATCATGACATTTAGCAAGAATAGACATTGTCTATGGATGAACAAACCACATAGAAAATTTATGGCTTAGAGAGGAGCAATGGTTGTCTAGAGGTGTTTATGTTGCTAAAGGCCACAGTGAATGAAAATAGAAGTTAAAGAGTAAACTGAGATTAAGACCAGTTTCAACACAGATGGCACAAGGCCCTATACAGTAGAAACTGAGTTTACACACTGGCTCTGCTATTCTTAACAGTTAAGTCTAGACATAAGAATTACTGGATTTGTGCCTCTTCACCCCCCATATAAAGGCTGCTTACCCAGTGCTCAAGAGCAGACATGTTGGTGACATAAAACATTAAGAAGTTTTTATGAAGAGGAGAGGTAACTAGTCATATAAAAGGAAAAATTTTCACAAACGTTGGATATAGTGATGCCTGCCTTTAATCCCAACACTCAGGAGGCAGAGACAGGTGGATCTCTGTGAGTTCAAGGACAGCCTGGTCTACAGATCGAGTTCCAGGACAGCCCGGGCTGCTACACAGAGAAACCTTGTATCAGAAAACTAAAAAAATTTTAAAAATGTATGTTCTATATGTGTTGGCTTTGTTTGTATAGTTTTCTAGTGCTGAAGATCAAACCTAGGGCCACATGCATGCTAGGCATGTTTTCTACTACTGACCTGCACCCCCTGTTTAGGGCCTCCCCCCACTTTCCTTCTCTCTCACCTTTCTTCCTCTTCCCTCCCTGTTCTCCCCTTCCCCTTTCATTGCCTCCTTTTATATTCCCTTGTCCCTTCTGGTCTCCTCTCTCTTTCCCTCCCTGTTCATCTCTTGCTGTGGATATCGTTCTGTAAAAATAAAACACTGATTGGCCAGTAGCCAGGCAGGAAGTATAGGCGGGACAAGGAGAGAGGAGAATTCTGGGAAGTAGAAGGCAGAGTCAGGGAGAGACATTGCCAGCCGCAGCCAGGACAAGCAGCATGTGAAGATGCCGGTCAGCCACGAGCCACGTGGCAAGGTATAGATTTATAGAAATTGATTAATTTAAGCTATAAGAACAGTTAGTAAGAAGCCTGCCACGGCCATACAGTTTGTAAGCAATATAAGTCTCTGCGTTTACTTGGTTGGGTTTGAGCGGCTGTGGGACTGGCGGGTGAAAGAGATTTATCCTGACTGTGGGCCAGGCAGGAAAACCCTAGCTACAATCTCTCCTCTCTCAGAACTGTCAAACAGTTTGATGAACATTGACATTCTTTTCTACATTTTGTTTTTATTTTTTTTCCAGTGTGTATTTCTGTCTTCTTTATAAAAAATCAGATGTTCATAGGTGGTGTGTAGATTAATGTCTGAGTCTTCAGTTTGATTCCATTGACCAAGTTGTCTGTTTTTTGTGCCAATACCATTCAGTTTTCATTACTATAGCTCTGTAGTACAACCTGAAGGGGATGATAACACTTCCTGCAGTTATTTTATAACTCAGAATTGTTTCAGCTATCCTGGGATTTTTGTGTTTCCATATGATATTGAAAATTGTCCTTTCAATATCTGAAGAATTGTGTTGGAATTTTGATGGGGAGTGCATTGAAACTATAGATTGCTTTTGGTAGGATGGCCATTTTTATTATTTTAATCCTACTGATCCATGAGCATGAGAGATATCCATTTTTTTAATGTAGTCACTTAGTGCTATAAACTTTCCTCAGCACTGCTTTTATTGTGTCCCATAAGTTTGGGTATGCTGTGTATTTATTTTCATTGAATTCTAGAAAGTCTCTAATTCCTTTCTTTATTTTTGTCTTGATCGATTTTTCATTCAGTAGAGAACTGTCCCAGTTTTTAGGAGTTTGTAAGCTTTCTTTTGTTTCTGTTGTTGTTGATATCTAGTTTTAATCTGTGATGGTCTGATAGTATGCAGGGAGTTATTTTGATTTTCTTGTATTTGTTGAGACTTGCTTTGTGACTGAGTATGTGGTCAATTTTGGGGAAAGTTCCATGAGGTGCAGAGAATAAGGTATATTCTTTTGTTTTGGGGTGAAATGTTCTGTTTTAGCTGCCTGGGAGACCAGCCTCCAGCAATGCAGGGCTCAAAGGGAAATCCATGGAGTCAGTGTACTGTGACTTTTTTATCTGAGGGGGTAAGAGAAAAGACACCCACTCACTCTCTTGGTGGTTTCCTTCTTCTGTATTCTTTATTCTGTGTTCTATGTTCTCTTTTCTTATCCCTATCCAGAAATGTCCCTGCTGTCTCTCTTGATGTTTTCCTTCTAACTCCATCTTTAGTCTTCCTTATTCTCTCATTCTTGATGTTTTCCTTCTAACTCCATCTTTATTCTTCCTTTACAGCTTACATATTCCAGCAAAATCTTTCAAGCAATATAAAAATTACAATGTAGTTACATTCTATTTTTCAAGTGAATAATTATAAATGAATACAGGTTAAAAACATGTTTTTCACTTCCCTTATATGATTAAAACAAAATGATCTCAAGAACTCATATAAATTTACATCTAAGTAACTTGTTATAGATTAACAGAATGTGAGCAAGCAGAGTATTTTTCTCAGCCATTTCTTTTACTGGCAGGCTGCATATTGTGGTTATAAGGAAAGAATCAATCACTTTATTGCTATTTTTGAAAGGTAATCTTATAAGGAATCTTAAAGGAATCACAAACCTAAACTTTCATATATGAAAAACAATTAGTCAGCTCTATATCAAAACTTTAGGGTACATACCCACTCATTAATAGTTTTTTTATATCAGGAGATTGAGAGCAAAATGGGCATAAGGAATTAATCATCATCTTTGATCATCAACCAATCCTAACAAGGAAAGTACATTAGCTAGTATCAGACTGCTTTGTATTTTTGACCCTAACCTAATGAATCCATAACTTAGCTATGTATGCTTGTGAACTTTAGATTGTTTTCTAGGGTTTTTCCATCACAAAGCTATTATCAAAAACATCTAATCGAACTTGGTGTTATTTTGAGGCTTTGTTTCAGCTATGATGCACACTGAAACCTGTGAATGCATCTTTTAACATTAAGATTAAAAGAATCTGAGTCAGTCTGGCTCCTGGGACTCAATTGTTTTCCTTAATCATTAACCTGAACTGTGATTTATTCAGCTCCTTAGGTGAAACTCACAGGCCCTAGCTGTGTGACAATTCCTTGTGTATATCTTTAATCATCAAAACTTAGACAGTACAGCTTAAGAAGAAATCATCTTCATAATAATCCACAGGTAAAAATGCCCAGTAGAACATGATGTTTCCATGAGATAAACTCACTACTTTACAGGCAGTGGGGATCTCTCCATACCCATTCACACCATGCTAGATACCAGAGAAAGATGGCAGCAGCATGTAAAGGCACAGCAGAAGCAAAAGACATTCTGGAGTATGTGGTCTTAGGGGCCTTCCCTATCCGAGATTCACCTATCAGGTATTTGCCCACTGGTGGGCTGACACCTCTAACTTCAATTGCCACCCAGTGCTCCTCTGACATGGCCACCGGCAATTTATGAGATCCATTTGGTTTATGATGTAGTTGAGTGCCAGAATTTCTGTTTAGTTTTTATCTGGATAACCTGTCTATTGGTGAAACTGTACTGAAGTCACACACTATCACTGTGTGAGGGTCAGAATGTGATTTAAGCTGTAGCAGTGTTTCTTTCAAAGAAACACTGGGTGTCCTTGTGTTCGGTGGATGATTGTTTAGAATTACAGTATCCTCTTGGGGGACTTTTTCCCCTTTGATCAGTATGTAGTAGCCTTCCCTATCTCTTCTGATTAGCTTTATTTTGAAGTCTATTTTGTCATATATAAAAGTGGCTATTCAAGCTTGCTTCCTGGGTCTATCTGATTGGAATACTTTTTCTATCCTTTTACCCTCAGGTGATGTCTATCCTTGATGTTAAGGTGTGTATAGTGAATGCAGCAGAAAGATAGGTCCTGTTTTAGTATTCAGTCTGTTAATTTGTGACTTTTTATTGGGGAGTTGAGACCACTGATGTTGAGGATTATCAAAGAATGGTATTTGTTGACTCCTGATATTTTGTTGTTACGGTGTGGGTCACCCGACCCTTTTGATATGTTGCTCTGAGATTATTTATTCCTTGTGTTTTCTTGGGTGTGGTTAAGCTCTTCAGGTTGAAGTTTCCATATAGCATCTTCTGTAGAGCTGGTTTTATAGATAGATACTGCTTAAATTTATTGTTATTATGTTTTTTTCTTCTATTCATTGTAATCAAAAGTCTTGCTGACTAGAGAGATCTGAGCTGGCCTATGTGGTCTCTTAGAGTTTGTAGAACATCCATCCAGCCCCTTCTGGCTTTCAGAGTATCCATTGAGAAGTCAGGTGTTATTCTAATGGGTCTGCCTTTATGCAATACTTGGTCTTTTCCCCTTGCAGCTTATTAGATTAATTAATATTAAAGAATATTAAAATTCTTTCTTTTTTCTGTGTGTTTAGTGTTTTGATTCTTACATGCCAAGGGGACTTTCTTTTTTGGTCCAGCCTATTTGGTGTTCTCTATGCTTTTTGGACCTTGATACACATCTTTTTATTTAGGTTGGGGAGATTTTCTTTCATTTTGTTAAAAATATTTTCTGTGCCATTAATCTGGGTTTCTTCTCTTTCCTCTCTTTCTATTACTCATAGATTTTTTTCTTTTCATAGTGTCCTATATTTCCTGGATGTCTTGTGTATGGAATGTTGAAGGTTTAATATTTTCTTTGACTGAGGTATCTATTTCTTCTATCTTGTCTTCAATGCCTAAGTTTCTCTCTTCCCTCTCTTATATTCATCATTTCATTCCACTGTTCATTTGTATTTTCACAGACTTCATTAATGGATCTATTTGTATTCTCTTTAAGGTCTTGAATGTTATTGGGTTTTAATTTTTCTAACTCTTATTTACTCTTTGATTTTGGGGGGTCACTATCCATCTCCCAAATAAATACACAGAGACTTATTTTTACTTATGAATGTCTGGCCTTAGCTTGGCTTATTTCTAGCCAGCTTTTCTTATATTATCCCATCTACCTTTTGCTTCTGGGCTTTTATCTTTCTATATTCTATATGTCTTTCATTCCTTCTTACTCCATGACTGGTTGTGTAGCTGGGTGGCTGGCCTCTGGTGTCTTCCTCTCCTTCTCCTTTTCTCATTCCTTCCTCTTTTCTCTTTTTATTCTTTCTGCTTGCCAGCCCTGCCTATTTCTCTCTCCTGTTTAGCTATTGGCCATTCAGCTCTTTATTAGCCCAATCAGATGGTTTAGATAGGCAAAGTAACACAGCTTAACAGAGTTAAACAAATGCAATATGAAAGAATGTAACACATCTTTTCATCATTAAATAAATATTCCACAGTGTAAAAGAATGTAACATCGTTAACTAATATTTCATAACACTTGAACATATTCATAATAGCTTTTAAGTCCCTTTCTTGAGCTTCAGCTGTATTGCATTTCTCAGGGCCTACTGTGTTAAGATTGCTTGGTTCTGACGGAGCCACATTGTCTTAGGTGTAATTGTGTTTTTGCACTGGTATCTAGGCATCTGGGTTTTGGATGATTCTAATTTTAGATGTTGATATATGGTCTTGTCTTTGTTGGGTAGACGTTCTGTTCCTTGGTTTCTGTTGCTTTTTCTGGATCTTAGGAATGTGTGGTGGCTGTAGGTTGCCTGAGAAGGAGTGCTTCTGAGTCCCTGCCAGGTATGGCCTCCAAAGTTCTGGGGTAGAATGTTTTCTAGATATTGGGGGTTGACATGAAGGAATGGAGATAGGCTAGAAGAGGGGACTGAGAGGTTCCATAGGAAGGGGGAAAACTGAGTCTGTCATGAGGTTTGGTAAAGTCCCAGAGAATGATGGCAGAGAGGGAGGACAACCTCCTGCAAGTAGTCTTCTACAGGGCTGGGAATGACACTGGAGATTTAGTAATGGAGGGCAGGAAGGAGAGTCCAGATCACCTACCTGATTCCAGGCTAGTGTGTCCAGTGGATTTCCAGGTACAGAATGCCTCTAGGTCTTGGCAGCTGATACAAAGGGATGGTGTGAAGGAGGAGGATTGAGTACACCAAGAAGGGTTATCCTTATTATTATTTTTTTTGAAAGACACAGACATTCACAGGGAATCTTGTGAACATGGAGGAAGGGTGCAGCCATTTGGATGTCAAAGAGTGCTCAGACATCTTGATGTCTGACTTCCAACCTCCAGAACTGGGGGAAAAATAAATTTCTGCTGTTTCAGCCACCCCATTTGTGGTAGGACTTTGTTGTGACAACCCTACCACCCAACTTCCAGGGTTTCCTAAAGGCCAACAGTACATGAAAAGGTACTCATTAGTCATTGGAAAAAATGCAAATTAAAACCACAACAAGCTACCATTCCCCACCTACTACAATGGTTATAATTAAAATATCTGATGGTGCAAATAATTTTAGCTACTACTATAATTATTGCTATGCTCAATAGATACTTACAATAGGTTGTCTTTGGCACTGTTCTAGAGAAATGCATCACAGAGATAAAGAACACAAAGGCTGTCCTACCTTCCTTGAACTTATGGACCCTGAAGGAGGAAAGGCGACTAGACCAGTCAAAAGAAATAATCTGATCTAAGCACTGTCATTGTGAAGGTGACTTTGGGAACATACAGCAATATGATCTAGCCTAGATTAAAGGCAACATTAATGATAATTAAAGAGAAGGGAGAGCGTGGCAGGCCTTTTCTGACAGTATAGGACTGAGACACATGGCTTCGCAAACAGATGAGTAACTGGTGTTACTGCGGAGATGCTGCTCAAATAACTGATTGACATTACTGAAAGGTGAGACCCAATGTGTTTGAAAAGACAGAAGGCCCTCCAGAGTATTCTCCTTTCTTCCCCTTCAGGGTGATCCAGTTCTGGCCCCAACTTAAGCTCAGCAATATAGAAGACTGTAGTCCAGGTTGGCTTCATGTGAAAGCTGCCAGCTCCTGGCTTCTGAGAACACCATGCTCATTTTAATGCTCCACTACCACCTTCCTGAAACTGTAAATAATTTTTTGCACAGAGTCCCCCATTTTCATGGTGCATGTATTACATAGCAGATCCAGTCTGCTGCTAAGAGTAGTCATAATCCTCAACAATTTAATGTGCTCCTTAAGGAATCTCACCTGAATACTCTGTAGGTGACTCAATACCCTGAACAAAGAGGTTTATTTGCATAATAGAATGACAAGTCACAGTTCAAAAAAAGGTATGTATTTGATACCCAGAGAGGGATGGTCCAAAGAGGTTATATGGAAGAACAAACATGACTCTTAGGTTTCTATTGATGTGAAGAGACACCATGACCATGGCAACTTTTTTTTTTTTTTTAAAGATTTATTTATTTATTATGTATACAGTATTCTGCCTGCATGTGTCCCTGCAGGCCAGAAGAGGGCACCAGAGCTCATCACAAGTGGCGGTGAGCCACCATGTGGTTGCTGGGAATTGAACTCAGGACCTCTGGAAGAGCAGCCAGTGCTCTTAACCACTGAGCCATCTCTCCAGTCCCCATGGCAACTCTTATAGGGGAAACATTTAATTCTCCCCGTGAGTCTATGGGGGCCATTTTCATTTTTACCATTATACATGTCATAGAGGGATGATGGGAAATCTGAACCTGAAACCAGGGTCCCTGGGTTAGCCAAGCATAATCATCATATTTTTGAAAGAATTCAAATAGCCAGAACAAATGTGAAGGCCATGTAAATTATTTCTGCATTTCCCCAGATTACTTGTATTTTAAAGATTTTGTCACATTTGCTTCATCCTGTGTACCAGAATTCTGGAAAAGAAGCTCTGTCCACAAATATTTACTAAAACTTCAGTGACTATGGAGAGTTTGGACTATTGCAGCTCCCAGAGTGTAATTACAATTTTTCTATCTTTAGCCCCCCAAAGAGTCATTCCTTGCCCACATCAGTGTCAGATCTAATATCCTGATAAACAGATTAAAAAAACCCCTTGGGATGTATTTGCTTAACAAAGCCTTATCTTCTACCGAGGGAAGGGCAGGGAAGGGTGAAGAATGCCAGGAGATAACATCTAAGGCTTATAGTTGAGATTCTCCGATTTTGCAGAAATTACCTCCCAGGTGCTTCTACCAATACACTTAGAAAGAAAGAAAGAAAGAAAGAAAGAAAGAAAGAAAGAAAGAAAGAAAGAAAGAAAGAAAGAAAGAAAAGAAGGGAGGAAGGAAGGAAGGAAGGAAGGAAGGAAGGAAGGAAGGAAAGAAGAAAGAAATGCCTTGATTTATAACTTCCTTCCTTCTGTTACCATAAAGCTCCATGAAAATGCTTCCATTTGGAACATTGTGTCCCAGGGCATGGTTGTTTAAATTTTGGTTCTAGAATAAACTTTCTCTTATTCTCTTTGAGTTGAGAGCTGTATTTTTGTGTGGGTGATTCCTTATTATTCTCTCTCTTTCTTTTCTTCCCCCTGAACCTCCAAGAGAGGCTGCTTGCAGACATAGCAGTCTGTTACAGTCAGCTGTAAAACCTGTATGTGTTTTAATATAAATTAAAATATGCCTTTGAATGCTCACAGTATAGCATCAAACGAAACAAATTTAACATTGTTCTACACTTCTTTTTATAATATAAGGCATCAAAATTTTGGTGACTGTCCCAAAAAGCACCTGACAGAAAAGTCTGTCATGCTTCCTTGTGTGCAGCATTTGGTCCCAATTCAAGTGTTTTATTCTGTGGTGGACTCTGTTTTCTTTTTTATTGTGGCTGGATCTGGATATGTGTCACAGGTGAGCCTTTAGTAACTTTTCCGGGACATGTGCACACACACACACACACACACACACACACACACACACACACACACTCCTGCTGATGTTCATGTTGTCTTGGTATAACTTTCTTATTTTTTGTGATCTATGTATTATTACTACTAGAAAGAAGGATCCACATTTGCATGCCTACTTCAAGAAACAATTTAAACAGCAGTCCCTGGGATTCACCGAGGAACTTCTAGTGCATGGCTGAACTAGGCACATGGGCAGGAATGAAGGGACATGTCTTCAAAAGTCGTATCTGTCTGTTACCACACCCTAGTAGGTGATGCTGGGCAATACTCGGTTGCCTTAGCCATCAAATGGTGGTGATAACACATACCTCAGAGGTTGTTAGGAAGAGTAATTAAACAATGGAGGTGAAGAATCTGGTGTGAATGAATGTGTGCACTGAGATTTAGTTTCTGTCAAGTTTATGTATTAATGATAATGATGTCTGGTACCCCAGTAAGCCTATTTACACCAGGGGGTGCAGGAGCTGACACTTAGGTAATTTCTTCCTCAGTTTGTAGGAAGAGTTACCTGGTTTCTGTGCAAATACAATGCTTTCTCTTTTATGTGTTATACCACATCAAACTCAGTGTCATGCAAAAGATTTTTTGCTTATGTAGTCACAGGAAAGAAAACTTGCATCAGTTGGCTTGACAATTTTGTTTAACCATACTTTATTTACATTCTGAAAGTTAGCTGTGTGTTTTAGGGGTGGTGGTGGTTTCCTCTTACTTGATGCTTGATATCTTTATCCAAGAACAGTGTTTTAATCAGAGACATAAAGGTCTGCGTAGGACCATTTATAACCATAAAAACAACAGGGCTTTCAGTCTGTTTCAGATTTCCAAGCAGGATGTTCGGTGAGTTGCCAACATGAGCTAGTGTCTTCTCAAGGGCCTTTTTTTTTTTTTTTTTTTTTCGAGACAGGGTTTCTCTGTGTAGCTTTGTGCCTTTCCTGGAGCTCACTTGGTAGCCCAGGCTGGCCTCGAACTCACAGAGATCCGCCTGCCTCTGCCTCCCGAGTACTGGGATTAAAGGCGTGCGCCACCAACGCCCGGCCCTCAAGGGCCTTTAATACTGCAGTGTTTTCATTGCTTTTCAATGTGATTTCACTTGGTCAATTGCAAAGATGTCAATGGAGGAGATGTGAGGGTAGCTTCAGGTTTAACCCCCAGCATTCTATTTTCTTAGGGTGTGGTTCCTGTTCAAGTTCAGGCACTTTAGCATACAAGGCAAAACAAACACTGAGAATTATTTCTAACCATCATTAACACAAAATCATGTACATTCTAGAAGACAAACACGAAGTTTTTCTTTAATTCTTTTTCCCTGGGAAATGGGAAATGGCTGAGAATCTCACTTGTAAATAACAGAAGCTGGATTCTAAGTAGCAAAGGAAAATAGACCGTATGATGGAAGGATGAACCGTCAGTTATGAGCGTGATTGAACTTGAAGGAAGTATTTATAGCTGACCTTCAGTCCCAGCACTTGATGGGTAGAGGCAGGAGGGTTTGTGTGAACTCAAGGGCAGCCTGGTCTACACAGCAAGCTTCAGGCTAGCCATGGATACACAGTGAGATATTGTCTCAAAAATTTATGTATTTGTTTTTATGAATATGGGTGATCTGTCTACATGTCTGTCTATGCACCATATGTGTGAAGTACCCACAGAGGCTGGAAGAGGATGTCAGATACTTGGGGCTGGAGTTACAAATGGTTGTTAACTGCCATGTGGTTGTTGGCAATCAAACCCCTGTCCTCTAGAAGAGCATCAAGTACTCCTAACTGCTGAGCCATCACTCCAGTCCTGTAATCAAACATTGTTTTATTTTATTTTTTTATATAATAAAAGTAATATGTCTTCTCAGTGAGGATTACTCCACATGCTTAGAGATGAATGAAAAGTTCTTTACTTTAGGCCTTGACCAACTGGGGCTAACAACTAAATAAGAGCCCCAACAGAAGATTTTATTAGTTTTTAATCCACCTTAGGCTTATATATTTTACACATGTTGTCATTTTAAATTTCTTATATATTTTACACATGTAGTCATTTTAAATTTCTTTTGGGCTTGGCCCCAGGTTACACTTCCAAACAATTTAAATAGGGACAGGAGACTGCAAGTCTGGCTGCTTAGGCAGATTTATACCACAAAGACTTTACATATTGACAGAATTATTTTAAGTAACAAATAGTTGTTACCCAGGGTCACCTGGTAGAATCGTGTTTTTCTTGATAAGAGTACAGCAGTCTTAATGGCAGACCTGAACTTATTGATGATTGTGACTCTACACGTCCTGCCCCCTGAACTGCCCTTTAGAGGTATTCCTTTGTATGGAAATCAGGGCCTAATGGCTGGTCAATCCTGGTGAACATTTACATCCTAGCATCCCAAATTTCCCTTGTTGCTAATAAGCCTGGTTAGTTTAGTACTTAACTTTGGGATATTTTTGAGACAGTGCTCTCTTAGCTAAATTCCACTTGTGAGACTTCATGTCTCTAAGCAAATCTACTAGTAAAGCCTTTATAACATCAATTTCATTACCTTTGGGTTTCTTCTACATCAGGGAGATGTTATGTGTATGTAAGTTCTGGTATCCATGAAGGCTAGAGGCATTGGATACCCTTGGAGTTGAAGTTACTGATGACTATGGGTCCCCACGGGTACCAGGAACCAAACTCAGGAACTATGAAAGAAGAGTACACACTTTCAACTGCTGAGCCATCTCTTCAGCCCCATGATGGCACTTAATTTTAATTCCCTAGCATGAAGGCCCACTCTCCAAATTTCTCAAATGGGAAGTTAGAGCTTCAGTGTATGCATTCAAGAGAAGCAGTTCTGTCCACAACACTGGTGATGGGCTGTGTCTATAGTTCCCCTTTTCTGGTTCCCTCCTACCTACCCACATTCCCATCAGTGTCAGCCAATCAGATGATAGCTTCTGTTGACTGGCACCGGGTAGACACATGCTTCAAGATAAGCTTATCAAAGCCCTCCCTCAGGACTTTCATTAACAATTGTGTACATTTGCCCCATGCTAGATGCATCAAAGGCTCTCCTTAGAAAGTTTGGAGTCCGGTGTGTGAGAGAGAAGCTCCCCAATGACGCACTAGAGATCTAGTTCTAAAGCTGTTGTCAGCCTTGTTTTTATTCATATGGCCAGAATAGAAGAAGCAGGCCCTGCAATTATCAAGCAAGGATAAACAGATATGCAGAAAATGTGAAAAACCGAATAAAGGCTCTAAATGGCTTGAGTCTTTAGTTTTGTTAATCATCGATGGGTATAGTGGCTTACTTGTGTAATTCTAGAACTCCTAAGGCTGAGGCAGGAGAATCATAAGTTGGAGGTTAGCACAGACTATTTAGAAAATTGGTCTCAATGATGTAGAAGAAACCCAAGGTAAGAAAATTGATGTTACAAAAGATTTTCTCATAGATTTGCTTGGGAGACATGAAATCACACAAGTGGAATTTAACAAAAAGAGCACTGCCTCTAAAATATCCCAAAGATAAGAGCTATGCTAGTCAGGCTTGTTAGAGACAAGCAAATATTAGGCTGTTAGGATGTAAATGTTCACCAGAATTGACCAGCCCTATGGAAGGAAGAGTCCCTTCCCATAACAAAGACAATTTGCATTTAAGCCACTGTGGCAATCTGAATGAGAATGGCTCCTATAGGCTCATATATTTGAAAGCTTAGTCACCAGGGGGTGGAACTGTTTGTGAAGGATTAGGAGGTGTAGCCCTTGGAGGAGATATATCATTAGGGGTGGACTTTGAAGTTTCAAAAGCCTACACCAGGCCCAGTCTCTCTCTCTCTCTCTCTCTCTCTCTCTCTCTCTCTCTCTCTCTCTCTCTCTCTCCCTCCCTCCCTTCCTCCCTCCCTCCCTGCTGTATGTGGATCAGGATGTAAACCTCTCACTTATTGCTCTGGCACTATGCCTGTCTGCTTTGTGCCATGATGATAATGGACTAACCTTCTAAAATTGTAAGCAAGCTCCATTTAAATGCTTTAAAAAAACCAGTCATGATGTCTCTTTACCGCAATAGAACAGTAACTAAGACAGTCACGTACTTGGCATGGATGAAGGAAAGTAAGTAAGCAAATCTCCAAGATGTGACACCGTGACTACTGCAGCCACTGGGTAGAGCACTCTTCGATGAGCATGCACTGCATCCCTTTATAAAAGGCAAGTCCTTCTCACCACTTTCTCTCTTCCTTCTGTTCTTGCTCAGAGGCCACCTCTGCACTCCTTCCCCGACCCCAAATAAACCTCTTACATGAGCTCTGCTGCATGGTGTGACTTTGTGGTGCTTCTTGGCTCCAACCTGCCAAGGTCACAACATGTATACACACACACACACACACACACACACACACACACACACATACACACACACACACACACACACACACACACACACAGAGGATGCACAGAGGTAAATAAAAAGGAACAAAAGGAATTTTTAAAAAATTAAAAGTTCAAAATATTAGTTAGGGCTAAGGGAGTTGGTCCAGAGAAACTCTTAAATAATTGGCTATTTCTTTTTATCCCGCCACCTTACAATTTTTTAGTATGTGTGTATGTGTGTGTGTGTGTGTGTGTGTGTGTGTGTGTGTGTGTGTGTGCCATTGCATGTATGGTATGTTAAGTCAAAAGATAACTTGCAGGAGTCAATCTTTCCCTCCACCATGTGGTTCTGGGGATCAAACTCAGGTTATCAGGCTTGGCAACAACTCCCTTTACCTACTGTGCCATCTCACTACCCCTGCTCAACCATCTTTGGTGTGCAGCTTCTAATTTCCAAGTCACCTTATGGATTTAGATGATGGTTGTAGTTGTAGCTGTCCTGCCAACTTTCCAGTCAGCAAAAATGATAAAGGGAAAAAATGGATTCTTTCTTTGTCTATCCCCATACCTCTCCATTGCTTTAACAACATTTCCCAGAACCTTTCTCAATAGTTTCTATGCACATCCCATTATGGCCAAATCTAGCTGCAAGAGAGGCTGGACACTGCATCTTTTAACTGAGTGTGCCACTTCCATTAGACAGAATATTGACAGAAATTCAATGTTAAAGTCCTTGTTAAAGTTAATTAGAATCCAATACTGTGGTAAATTCTGGGAGCATGGTAAGTGTATCATAAACACATGACCACAGGCAGTCTCTGCAGAGGACCAGATGTAGAGAGAGTTCAGGGCAGGTGGAGATAAAATTTGATGGCAGGAATGTGCTTCTTATGCTTTCTGGAAGGCAAGAAAGTACAGGGAATTGAGTTTGTAGGTGGACTGGTGGTGGCATGATAAAGCCCCCATGGCTTGTCATCTGTAACTTGGATAAGGAAGGCACTGACAAACAATAGTCAATAAAGGTAAAAAAGCCCCTTCTCATGAGGCAGAAACTTAGTTCCTGGAAGTGTATAAAATACCTCTAGCAAACCTTTAGAAAAGAGCTCCCAGGAGCTCAACTTTAGCAGTTTTGGAAAAAATTAAGGTTTTTTTCCCCCTATTTTTTCTGAAATGGATTCTGGGTAATTGAAACAGAATGAGAACCACAGATCTATATGTGAGCACATTAATCTGGTGTGAGCTGTAATAGAGCCGTGGACTGGAGTGAGGGAGAGGGTCTGGCCCAGCAAACCATATGTAAATCATCAGGCTAAGCTCAGCTTCATTCAGAAAATGAATGGATTGAATCTAAACAAATTAGATGTCATCTATAATAGTATCTTAGTAAATAAAATCTTAATAAAACCCTTGGTCTTAGTAAAACTCTTAGGGTTTTTTTTTTTTTTTTTTGATAAGAGACTTCCTATCGACGATAATCCTTGCCTATGTTTTATAATTTTTTTTTTTTTTTTTTTTTCCAAGACAGGGTTTCTCTTGTGTAGTTTTGGTGCCTTTCTTGGATCTTGCTCTGTAGACCAGGCTGACCTCGAACTCACAGAGATCCGCCTGGCTCTGCCTCCCAAGTGCTGGGATTGAAGGCATGGGCCACCACTGCCCGGCCTATGGCAACTCTTATAAGGGAAAATATTTAACTGGGGCTAGCTTACAGTTCAAAACTTTAGACCATTACTGTCATGGCAGGAAGCATGGTGGTGCATAGGCCAACATGGTGCTGGAGAGATCAGAAGGCAGTAGGAAGAGACACACTGGACTTGGTGGAGCAACCGAAACCTCAAAGTCCAGTGACATACTTC